>BJBW01012261.1:9256-59608 GCA_004320125.1 Scolopax mira | reverse complement strand
TGCCCAGAGAGGTAGTTGAGGCCCCTTCCCTGGAGACATTCAAGGTGAGGCTCGATGAGGTCCTGGGCAACCTGGTCTAGTTGGGGGTGTCCATGTGACTGCAGGGGGGTCGGACTAGATGACCTTTGAAGGTCCCTTCTGACCCAGATGATTCTATGATTCTAAAAACCTCTTTTTTTCTTATTTCCCTTGCATCTGCCACGTTCCACTGAGGCATAATCAGAGCTGCATCCCCTTGACACGTGGCTGTGGGGTGTGAAAGATGCTCACATGTTGCTCACAGACATCAGGGTCCTCTGCACCGCTGTCGTTCCCAAGGTGTGTTCTTGTTTTAACCCCCTGGCTGGCTACAGAGCAACCTTATGCTAAAAAATTTTCCATAGATCAGAAACTTGAAATTGAAACTTAGAGACCCAGTGAAAAACTGAATTTGCTTAAGCTAGTACCTAAACAGGGCACAAACCTGCTCACTGACCTATAATTTGTTATTAATCAGTGTTGCTCATCGAAAAAAAAAAAAAAAAAAAAAAAACACAAACCAAAAACCACTCACCAAAGGTTGGGCAGAGCTTGGGGGATTTAAGAGAGATGTTTCCCAATGTGAATGTGGTCACCCTGTTTTGGGTAAAGGAGCTTAGCTTTACATATCATAGAATAGTTTGGGTTGAAAGGGACCTTAAAGATCACTGAGTTCCAACTCCCTGCCCTGGGCAGGGACACCTCCCATCAGGCCACCTTGCTCAAAGCCCCATCCAGTCTGGCCTTGAACCCCTCCAGGGATGGGGCAGCCACAGTTTCCCTGGGCAACCTGTTCCAGTGTCTCACCACGCTCACAGGAAAGAATTTCTTCCCCACATCTCATCTCAATCTCCCCTCTTTCAGTGCAAAACCCTTCCCCCTCATCCTACGGCTCCCCTCCCTCATCAAGAGTCCCTCCCCATCTGTCCTGGAGCCCCTTGAAGGACTGGAAGGGGCTCTAAAGTCTCCCTGGAGCCTTCTCTTCTCAAGGCTGAACCTCCCCAACTCTCTCAGCCTGTCCTCACAGCAGAGGGGCTCCAGCCCTTGGATCATCTTTGTAGTTCTTGGCTGGACAAAGTCTGTGCCGAGTCAGTTGTGCATCGAGCCAGTAAATGGCCACTAGCCCAAAGTTATTTGTATTTATATGTATTTTATTTGTATTTATGGAGCCCATGTCTGAAGATGGACAGAATACTTGTTTAAAAGGGAGGAATGGCATCCTGTCCCAGGGTGTGCTGTCGCACGCCCTGACACCTTCCTGCCACCAGTCCCAGTTCAATAATTAAAAACAAAAAAACAACCCAACCCTCCAGAAGACTTATAAGTGGCTCCTTTGACTGTCACATGCAGAGCAAGCACTAATGCTTGGTCCTAAGTGCTGTCCTAACCCCTCTGCGGGTGTGATGGCTTTCATAGCTCATTCATACCACATGGCATCTTGAAATTCACTGATAAAGCCTAATACCACACCCCACAGTATACATAACCGTGTCATGTTAATAAATATTTGCAGAGTACTATGACTTGGCACAGTGCTTTAGAGACATTTTTTTTTTTTAAATAAAGGAGCATGGGCCCCTGCTCCAGGAGAGTTTACACTGGGGTCCTGAGTTCTGCGTATGTTTAATATTATCCTGAGTCATCCACCGATAGTCTTCTCCTCTTGTTAGGGGCGGGTGGAGGAAGAAGAGAGGGTGAGGAGACACATGCATAAAAAATGAATGATAAATGAAGTTACTGAAGGCAGCATGGGTGGGCCTGGGGCATTTAGTAGTGGAATTTGCCTTTTTTATGTCTATGTGGTTGGTTGACATCCAGTTGAGCTCCTCAGCACCTGAACGATATCCTTCTCTCAACAGCAGTGGGATGGTTTATGTAGCATGAGTCTGGTGAGGTCTGCAACAGCATGAGATGAATTCCGTGATGGGTTGCAGGACTCCCTCTTGCTTCTGGGTTACATTTGAGGCCAGGGACACACATAGCTGCAGTTGAGGTGAAGGATGTCTCACTTGTGCTGCTGTGAAGACTGGTCTTTCATCACCGTACATGGTGTTGGTAAATCCTGCAAGGACTTTCGGACGAGGTTGCCCAGGGAAGTGGTGTAATTCCCATCCCTGGAGGTATTTAAAAGCCAGGCAGACACGGTGCTGAGGGACATGGGTTAGTGGTGGTTTGGGCAGTGTAAGGTTGATGGTTGAACTTGGTGATCTGAAAGGTCCCTAAAAACCTAGACAGTTCTATGATTCCACAATTCCATGACTTGCTGCAGATTCAGAGATATTTTTAAGTTTTTGGAGGTTGCCACACCTGCTGCAAGAGAAGACGGCAAAACCTTATTTTCCAGCCCAGTATCTTTTTGGCATGCTAAAAAATTTCTTCATACTGCCCCAAGTTGTTTCTAAAGATTAAAAAGAAGATGATTTTCCAAACATTTCTTTGAGTTTGATAATTAGGTTAATGAAGAAATGCAATCCAGAAAACATCATCCCACTGCCTCCACTTCTAATAATGGATGGATACATCCAAACCCTACAGAAATACTGTGTCTTTGCTGCCTGCAATGCCAAAGAGGGTTGTTTGCTCAAAAACCGCTTGTTTCCCACGGGGTTTAAATGCTTTTTGAAAGTCCCAGCTCTGGTTTATTTGTTGTCACGCTGGAGTGGCCAGTTGTCTTTCATGAAAACCTCATGGAAAATGATGAATCAGGTTGTCTTCTGCTGATGAAAACGGTAATAGCTTTGACTGACAGAAGCAGTAGCACAGCTAAAGGTTGCTAAAATATTAGATTTAGTCCCTGGTTCAGCACTCGGGGCCAATGAAATAAAACTCTGTATGCTCACCCCAGCAGCTCCCTACTTCCCAGCTGCCCAAAAAGCATCCCTGCTTTGTCACCAGACCCATCAACCCAATGTCTGCATGAGGAGCAGGAGACAAAGACCACAATATGTCAGCAAGGGACTTCCCTGATTCATCAAAGCACTTGGAGCACAACATGTGACATAAAGATCACAAGGATTTAAACACATGCTGAAATATTTTGATGTAGTAGGGCCTGGGGCTTTGTCTATGCATGAAATTGTCTCAGATTAAAGGTTTACTTAAAGGGTGGGTGTCAAGAGGAAGGAGCCGGTCCTTTTTCAGTGATGCCCAGCGATAGGATAAGAAGAAATGGGCACAAACTTGAATATAAGAAGTTCCACCTAAACATGAGGAGGAACTTCTTCACTTTGAGGATGGCAGAGCCCTGGAAGAGGCTGGTGAGGGTGGACCTCACCACCTGGAGGAGGGTGGTGGACTTTCCTTCTCTGAAGACATTCAAAACCTGCCTGGACACGTTCCTGTGCAACCTGCTTTGCACAGGTGGACCTGCTTTGGCAGGGGGGTTGGACTGGATTATCTCCAGAGGTCCCTTCCAACCCCATATCATTGGCGTGGTTTTAAAGTTCCTAAAGCTCTTCTTGATTAACTCCCTGTGAGCATGTGGTTAGTCCAGAGAATATTTATCCTATAACCTTTATACGTATGTCCTTTCTCATTAGCCTTCTGTTTTCTTACTCTTTATCCCACCATTTGCCTTCTGCCTCCTATATCCTTCTGTCCTGATGAACACCTTGGACAAGAAGCTCTCATAAGCCAGTACTTGTGGTTGTATATATTTTTAATGATTCTCCAGCACGTTGTCCCATTGTAAGAAACCCTAACAAACTGTTCAGGGCTCACAACAACCATACAGACTGGGACTGTCTCCTTTTCACGTTTCTCCTCCACATCCTCATTTTTGGACATTCAACTCTCATCGCTGATATTTTAGACCAAGAAGGTCTGGCAGTAGGACTTGTCTTGCTGTGGTGTGTTTGCACAGCTCCGAGCACAGCAGGTGCCTACTGCAAAATCACGAGTATTACAACTACTGCTGCTCCTCCTATTGATTAATAACAACTGCATTTTTCCCAACAGCCCTTTAAAAATTAAGGTAATTTGGAAAAAAGCTATTCATACAGAAACCTGGACCGCAATAGATATTCCAGGCGATTTCCTCATGTAAATAAGTCCTCCTTGGAGAACCCTGACAGAACCTCCTCCTTGTAGGTACACGTTTCTTGGGGGCAGTGGAGACGGGGCCGGGGGTGGAGCTGGGGAAATGGGAGTCTCGAGCAGTTTGAGCACTTATGGGCATCTGTCACACAAAGAAAAATGGACATACTGTGTGAAGCTGCTGGCAAAACTGGGTCTTGAACAAATAATATAGCGGCTTTGGGAATTTGGGATTGTGTATACAGGGCTCTTTGCAGTTCACACAGGAAAGCCCATTAGCGACCTGTGTAGATGAACGCAGTCTTTCCGGCACAGGGACACACACATAAAAATATTATCCTATATAAATAGCTGTTCCGAAAATAGACCTTTTAGGAAATTCATTCTGAGTTCTCTTGGTCCTGAGACTAAAGCGTTTGTTCTTTTCTTTCACCTGAAACCCATGATCAAACTGACTGAGCAAAATGACACAGGTATTTTTGCAACCAGCACCCATTTGTCCACAGTCTGTAGGTGACACAGGTGTCTTAAATTCATGAAGCTTGAGGCTGACAAGCCAGTTGTGCTTTTCTTTCTTATGGGTTTTTTCTTTTTCCTTCTTCTTTTTCTTTCCTTTCTCTTTTGCTTTCCCTTTTTTCTTTCCTTTATCTTTTTCTTCTCTTTCTTTTGCTTTGCCTTTTCCCATCTAATTTCCCTTTTTCTTTCCCCTTTCCTTTCCCCTTTCTTTTCCCTTTTTCTTTCCCCTTTCTTTTCCCTTTTTCTTTTTCTTTCCCTTTCTCTTTCTTTGCCTTTCCCTTTCCCTTTTTCTTTGCCTTTCCCTTTTTCTTTGCCTTTCCCTTTCCCTTTCTCTTTTTCTTTGCCTTTCCCTTTCCCTTTGCCTTTGCCTTTGCCTTTCCCTTTGCCTTTCCCTTTGCCTTTTTCTTTCTTTTCCTTTCCCTTTCTCTTTGTCTTTCCCTTTTTCTTTCTTTTTCTTTTCATTTTTTTCTGTTTATTTTTTGTTTCACCTTTTTCTCATCTTTCTTTTTCTTTTATTTTTTTTTTCTTCTTTTCCTTCTTGTTTCTTTTTCTGTCTTGCTTCTTTTTTTTTTCCTTCCTTCTTATTTTTCTTTTTCTAGCAGGCAATCATCAAGCCTCCCTCCTCCCCGATACCGGCGTGCAAGCAAAAATCAGATCTCCACGTCTCAACTTCCCACTGATTAAAGACAGATCAGAGAGGGAAAAAAAAAAGAAAAAGAAAAAAAAAAAAGAAAGAAGAGAGAGGTTGTGGAAGCTGAGGGCTGACAGCAAGACTCGGCGGGGCAGCCCATGAGCCCGCAGCCCGCCTCAGGAGTGCGGGGCAGTGATTTCTTACCCTCGCAGGAGAAGGAAATCCACCTGACAGCCCCGTGCGATGAAAAGTATCTTTGTCCTTTAATTGGGCAGCCGGTGGCGGGGCCCAGCGGGCTCTAATCACCCTCTGGAGAGGCAGCGTTTAAAAGTTTCCGGTGAAAACACAACTGGCTTTTTTTTTTTCTTTTTTTTTCTGTTGTTTATTAACCACTCATTAGATTAACGCCCTTCGCAGTTGCGGCATCGAGTCCCAGCCAGGTCCTTGCCATCCCCGGGGGCACCCCCTACCCGCACCGCCCCCTCCCCGTGCGCGGAGCCCCGGTCCTGCCCGCCGGGGGGATGCGCGGGGCGCGGAGCGCTCCTCGCGGAGCCCTTTGTTATGCTAATGCGGGGCTGACATCACGCCGCGTATCAAAGCCGAAGGGGCCGCATATAAGGCGGCTCCGTGGGCCGCCCCGCCAGAGCAGCCCCGGCCCCCGCACAGCCCCGCCGCGACCGCGCAGCACGGGCGGAGGTAAGCGCGGACGGGGACCGGGGAGGGGAGTTGCGAGCCGCCGCTGGGAGATGCGGGAGTAGAGGGATACAGGGACACATCCATCCCCCACCCACCCCCCCCCCCCCCCCCGAAACNNNNCCCCCCCCCCCCCCCCCCCCCCCCCCCCCCCCCCGAAACGGCGAACGGGGGGTGGGAGAAAGCAGGAGGCTGCAGGAACAGGGACCCGGGGGGATGCAGGGAGAGGGAAGACTCAAGGGAGTGCAAAGAAGGGAGACCTGGGAGGGGGTTTGCGGAGAGAGAAGAGGGTCGGAGGGAGCAAGGGAGAGGGAAGAATCGGGGGGGATGTAGGGAGAGAAGAGGTTTTGGGGATGAGAGGGGAAAATAGGGGGGTGTAGGGAAGGGGGAGACCTGGGAAGGTGCAGGGAGAGAAGAGGCTTAGAGGCTGAAAGGGAGAGGGGAGACTAGAGGGATATAGGGAGAGGGGAGACACATCAGGGTGCAGGGAGAGAAGAGGCTCGGAGGATTCGAGGAAGAGGGGAGAGCTGGGGGGGGATGCAGAGAGAGGAGATTCAGAGGCTGCGGGGGGGGGGGGAGGTAGGGGGATGCAGGGAGACCTGAGACCCAGTGGGGTGCAGGAGAGAGAGGAGACTTGGAAGCTGCACAGGGAGAAGGAGACCCAGAGGGTGCAGAGAGACCTGAGACCCTGGGGCTTCAGGGGAGAGGGGGGGACTCCAGAATTATAAGGGAGCTGAAAGTGAAGGGGGGCACCCAGGGGCTAAAAGGAAGAGGGGAGATGGAGAAGGGTATAGAGACACCTAAGATCAGAGGGCTGCAAGAGGAAGGGGAGACTCGGGGCTGCAAGCACCAAGGGAGATGTTGGGGGCTGCAGTGGAGAGAGGAGACAGGGAGACCACAGGGTAGTGGGGACACCCAGGGGTTGTGATGGAGAAGGGGGAGATGCGGAGGGCTGCAAGGGAGAGGAGGGACCCCAGAGGTGCAGGGGAGATGAGAGGCTGGAGAGGGCAGATGTGGGGGCTGCAAGGAGCCCCACCACCCCACGTTCCCTGTCCCTAAGCCCTGTCTTCCCTGCAGGTCATTTGGGGATGTGCTACCCCTAAAATAGGCAACTCTCCTCCAGGAGAGAGCTGCAGGGGCAGGTGGATGTCTCTCCTTCTCTCCTGGAAAAATGAGAGAGGGATACTCAGCCCTTTGTATATAGTTCCTATTGCCTATTCCCATCCTTGGGATTGGATTCTTGGAGGTGTCAGACGGGAGTGTTTTCTGTGTGGAGGAACAGGGGTGGCTGCAAACACCCTTGGGGTGAGAAAGGGAGCTTTGTGTTAAAAAAAAGGGCTTGGGGTTTTTTTTTTTTTGTTTTTTTTTTTTTTTTTTTTTTTTTTTTTTTTTTTAGGAGCCTGCCGGCCACTTGTTGCTGGTTTGATCAGTGACCCAGAGCTCTCCAGAGCTGTAAACATCACGTTTGCCCCAAAGAGTCTCCCTCCCACCCCTCCCCTTGCAAATTCCTCTTGAAAACGCAACCTGTGCTGGACTGAATGGAAAAAGGCATTATTACCTCCTCAAACAATGCGGGGGGGGGGGAGGAAGCAATTATAGGCTAAATTTGCAGCTTTTGGGGTGAGGGTTGGGGGGGTTAAATCACTTTTATTCTTCCCTGATGGGTGGGGGGTGTGTGTGTGGAAAACCCCCCAAACTGTGACTCCTTGAGGGCAAAGCAGAGGATGGTGGTGGCTGGTCAGGGTTAGTGAGAGGGTTTTAGACCATCTGAGACCTTGTACACCCAACTCCTGTGCTGTTCAGCAATTCATAGGTGGGAGATAAGGGGCCTGAAGTATCTAAATGGACACTAAAAGGCATGGGCAGGATTAAGGGCTGAAGGTTTCCAGTGGAGAGGGAGGGGAAAGCAAAGAGCTTCCAAAGATGAAAAGATAACGGCAATACCCTGCAAACAAGAAGCATGCCTGGATGCTCAGGGGAGCCCTGCCTTCGAGGGACGCATACAACCCAAATCTGAGTGGGCATTAAAGGGAAAATAAACCCAAAATCCATGGCGATTAAATATTGCCTCCCTCATAGTCAGTCCAAGTTTTGTCTCGGACTTCAAGGGAGCCGGGAACTCACCCCTAGAGGTTATTAAAAATCCTTTGTAATAACAGCAATTCTCTAGTAACCCTTTATATCAGGCTGGGACAGCCAAAAAGCAGCCTGAATGGAAAAATACACTGGAGATAGTAGGGAAAAAAACCCAACAAACAAAACAACCACAAAAAAACCCAACCAAAAAACCCACCCAGAAATAATCCTTCCCCTCCCCTTGACCCAATTGCTCCCCAAATGGGGGTCTAGAGGTAGAAAGTTGGAGCTGGGACAAATCCAGAGCTGGGGGAGGGGGGGTGACGGTGACACACGACAGATGGGAATGTGCTTTTCCCAGGGTAAGGGATTCCTTGAAGCGATGCCGACTGCTCCAGCCATTCCCAGTCCCATCCCAAAACCCATTAAGGGGGTGGCATCTAGGAGAAGGGGGGGAACACGACGCACGGTCAGGGCTCAGGGATTGCCAGGGGCTGTGAGACTTCAGAGACACGATGCGGCGGGCTTGGGCTTTTTTTTTCCTGTTTATTTTATTTTTGGCTTTCTGGTGGGGTGGGAAACCACCGCAAAGACCACAAAGAGCAGCCCCGAGCGGTGTCTGAAGTGAATAACTGAAGGGAAACCCATTTACTGCTATTAATACTGCTGCTAAAATAAGCAAGCCGTGCCCCGGAGACAGAGAGGACCCCTCTAAGAAATTTAAGTCCTGCACCTGGTTTGTTTATTTGTTTGGACTGAAGAAGGAAGGGGGGGGAAAAAACCACCACCACCACCAAAAAAGTGTGTGTGGGAAATCCTTGAGTGTTTTTGTCTCCTTCTGGCTGCTCCCCGGAGACAGAAACGTGATTTTTTTTTTTTAATTTTTATTTTATTTTTTCTGTTTACGAAGTTGCAGCCCTTTTCCGTGAGCTCCAGGTGCCCGAGGACTTGGAAGAAGTGAGAGGCAGAGTTAATGAGGTGAGAAGGAAAGCAGAAGGGAAAGAGCAAAACGTGTTTGTTGTAAGAGATCAGACCGAAACATCTGCAGGGCACGGGCACCTGTGCGGAGTCGGGAAATGCAGTTTTTATCATTTGTCTTCTCCGCAGAAAAAGTGAAGGAGATTTTTAAAAAAAAAAAAGAGAGAAAGAAAAGACGGGGTGGGAGAAATCTGGAAAGAAGAGAGAGATGAATAGCTGAAGTTTGGGGTTTTTTTTAAAGATTTTTTTTTTTCCTCCCTTCTTCCCGAGCGGTTACACAAGTTTTTTGGAGAGGAGAGAGGCAGGAGAGTGAGGGGGGGGGGAGAATAAAAAAAAAAAAAGGTGAAGCAGTGAATGAAGTCTTGCCATGTGCAGGGTTAAATGGAAACACACAATCAGACCATAACTCAGGGTGTAATTCAAGCCATACGGTTTGTCTGTCTGTCGACTCGAAAGGTTGTATCAAGGCTCGGCGAGGGAGGGGACTGGGGAAGGGGATAATCCAAACTTTTTTTTCATGATTCATAAACCACTCCTTTGCAATTTGGATAATAGATTTCTCTCTCTCTTTCTCCCTCTCTCTCTCTCTCTCCTGCGCGCGTGCGGCCACTCGTTAAACTTCAGAGTTAACCGTAGCTCCTGCTCTTTCTTCCTCTCCTTTCAGGTTGTTCATCTCCAAGGAGGAGCAACAACACCCAAACTGCAGGGAAATACGTCGTGCAGAACATTAGGAAAACTTTTTTTTTTCTTCTTTTTTTTTTCCTTTTTTTTTTTCCTTTGGAGAAGCTGATTTCCTTCGGCAAGTGGGGAACGGTGGAGAAAAATGAAGCCGAGTCTGCGATTTTTCTTAGCTGGTTTTCTCTCTTTGATTCTGCAGACGGGGCTTTGCTATGGGATAAAATGGATGTAAGTACCTGGCTATCTCTCTGCATTTTATTTTTTTTTTTTAAAGTCTCTTGTAGGCATTGCTGGTCTCGTACTGCTCTTTGGAGGCTGTTGTAAAGACATTTAAAGAGCAGCGAGGGCTGCGTTTCTCTGGGCATTCATTGATTTCATGTGTGTGTCCTGGGGGCTTCTGCTAACAATGTGTCTCCATCTTCTTTCCCAAATACGCATGATTTAGGCTCGCTTCTTTTCCTTCCCCTCACTGGTACCAAGGGGAAGGCACGCACTTGAAGGTTCTCATGAGCCACTTCATGAAGTTTCTTGCGTTGGCTCCTGCCACACCAGGAAACTCTCCCACTGGGACCACTGGTGCCGAGTAGGAGCTGAGAGCAGGAGGGGAGGGCAGCTGAGATAATGCTGCCAATCTCCAACCACAGGGGATGCTTGACAGATAACAGGAGGTTTTTTCGTGGACCTTTTAACCTTTGGATTTCATGAAGGGTGTTAAAAATGAGGGGGATGGGTGGGTGAAGAAATACCAGGGAGTGTGGTCAGGTCTGGATCGAGTTTCCTCGGAGGTAATGTCACTGCAAACAAAGTGAAAACATCGCTATCTCATTTCTTTGCCTAAGCAAGCAATCAATTAGTTGCTTACTGCAAAATAAACAAACAAGCCCCTCCAACAGCCAGCTGGTTTCATGTCCTTGATGAGCGATCTGTCTCCTGCTCCGGCTTGGAGCTGTGCACAAAACAAACAAGGGGATGGGGGAGAATCTCCAATGAGCATCTTCCGTAAAAGAAAAGGCACAATAAAATGCAAAGCCAGGAAGAGACTGTTGTGTAGGTTCTCGTGTGTCGAGGTGGGGGATCTTGGGGTTAGGAGGGGAAATTGAGACAAGAGATTCCTGTTTTGTTCCTCCTTCTGTGCTATGTCTAATTCCCATTCTGCTGCCCCAGTCATTGTCATTTGAGGCTCTCCTCGTGCCACCTTTTATAACGGCTCTCTAAAATTTGATCATCTTCAAGTTAGATGTCTTGTTGGAGCCAATGTTTTTGCTGCTCTGCATGTGGTCATGGGAAAGAGGACCTTCCAGGTGGGGATTCACCTTCTCTAAAGAGGAACATCCCCCACAAATATCAAGAGATGCCCTCTAGGACCACAGGCAGGTGGTTGGGACCACACATCTGCTTTTTATATGCATCAAGAGAAGCAGGGTGAATCCCTCCATAGGGTGTGTAAAGACATATCGTCAGGCAGGAGGAACAGTCACCTACTTCAGGGTGTATTTCACTTGTCATCTCCATGCTCTAAGGACCACTTTGGAAGTAGAGAAGCATCAGGATCTGAATTGCTCTTTCCCATCTTGGCTTTACGTCTTGTAGCAGCCACCAGAGCTAAATGACATAGCTCAGCTATTTCTTTCTGCCACCTTTCTGGAGCATTTAGGCTCTCAGCTCTGCCTGTATCCAGCACCTTGCACAGAGCGGGCATCTCCTCCAGAGGACACTTAGTGACGTACCCATGGTCTGGCAGATCCTGAGCAGCTTCCAACTGTTTATTTCTGTGCAGCACAGAAATAAAGCTATTTTGTGGCACCCTAGTTGAGCAGGGCACTTATGTACAGACCTCTAACTGAGTGGAGGGGCTTGCTTATGTGCTTTGCATTAGGGTCCTGCTTAGGCGAGGTGCTAAATCCCCAGTGAAGGACCTGGGTTCCTCCAAAGAACAAGGGCAGGGTGAGCTTCAGAAGGAACCTGATAGCACGTTGACAAGCCATAGACATGGAAAAAGGCTGGAAGGCAGGGCAAGGTCCTAATAGCTTTGCTGGCAAAAGCAGCCTTTCAGCTGGTAAGCAGTTAAGCTGCAAAGGTGGCTTTTGTGGATGGAGATGCTGTGGTTGCTGCTCCTCCCCTTCCCAGCAGACACATCCCTGCCCCACTATCGAAAAGCAAGTGGGGAAGATGAAAGCTGGGATTAAAGTGGTATTTGAAGCATGAACTGCATCCAGATGCGCTGCTGGGGCTCTCCTCACACCTGTTTAAATCTGGTGGAGACCTGCTCTCCCTGTCCCAGGTTGCTTCCCAACTGGGATGCTGCCAGCTGGGATTTCACAAAATTATGTTTGGTTGGGTATTTCTTTAGTTTCTTTTTTTTTTTCTTCTTTTCTTTCATTTGCAGTTTCTTCTCCCTTCCCCACCCTTGTTTTTCTAGGGAAACAAGCCAATTTCCATCCCTCTTTTCCCCACTGCAGCGATGCTGCCATCCATGGGGCTTGGGGACCATCCCTGGTAAATCGTGCGGGTAAACTCTTGGTGAACAGAGACCAATGCTTCCAAATAATACCTCGGGGCTGTAATCCCAGCCCTAAACTCATGTGCTGGGTACTGTGCAAGCAACCCTTTCCCTCTCGTGCTAGTGGACAGAAAGAGTGGATGAAGAGGGAGGAAAGTGCTACAAGATGGTTTCGGCCAGGGGCTCATCTCAGCGGTCTGCTCGCCGGGTCGTTGTTGTAGGCACAATGCCAGAGGTTGGCTTCAAAGAGGATTTGGGAAGGGAGGGAAAGGGGGAAGATAAGGAGGTGGGTTTTGCCAGCCTGGCGGGCTGGGTTTGCAAGCCGGAGGAAGAAGGAGCGACTGATAGGGAAGGCGATAGGAAATTCAGTTTTGATTTGGGGCGTGATGTAACTGCAGGGAGGGGAGTGAGGACAGAAGGAAAACACACTCTTCGGTTGTTTAGGACTTCCCTGTAACACGATTATCCCCTGAAAATTAGTAAAAGCAGGGAGAAGGTAAAAGGGAGCTGTTTTGTTTTATTTTATTTGGCTTGCTTTTATGAGTTCTGTGGTGTGGATCCCCAGCTGTTGTAAATTGCCATCGTGCCCTTCCCCACCGCCAAGGCACACACCACTGAGCATCCTGCATGGTGGGTGGACAGTCAGCATCTCCTAAACCCACTCTTGCTGCTGTAGAAATGTCTTATTCTGGCCTTTTCCATCTGTGCTCCAGGGAGCTGCTTGGGTGTAAGGTCAGGGTACGGAAAGATCTTTGCAGGATCAAGGCTGCCATGGAGAGGCAGCCTTTCCATTCAGTGCCTGTGAGATCCCAAGACTCATTTTTGCACACTGTATTTTGCAACTACTTTCCCATCCTCAGAGCAGGGTTTTGGGGTTTTTTTTTTTTTGCATCACTTTGTGGTCCTCAGGGCTTGTTTTGCATCACAGCAGCTGGGGAGGTGAGGCACTCATCGGTTTCAATGGGAGATGTCTCAGGGCCAACTCATGAAGGAGCTCTATCACCTTACCCATTTCCTTTTTCAACCCCTTTAACTTTCCTGGGGGAGCTTGGGTTTGGCCAAGCCAGTTGCTGAAGACACTTGTTCAAGTAGAGCTGAAAAATAGATGAGCACTAGAGGGAGCTGCGGCCAGATGTGCGTGCCGCAGAGGTCTGACAGATGTTGGGATGTCTGGGTGCAGGGTGGCTTTCGAGGCGCATCTGCCTTCTCGGGGGTTGGCATCTCCTTTGCCCAGGCATCAAGACACAGGTTGGACTGTTCCTCTGTCACCTTCAACGTGAGAGTGGTGGCAAAAAAGCCGAATACAGCAAATGGGGTGTTTTCTGCGTGGCTCACAGGACAGCAGGTGGTGGCATTAGGGACTCATTACTTTCAGGTGGAGCTTTCCTGTCCCTGTTGTGGTGACCTGGACATGTCCCATGGCCCTCTGGAGCCATCCCCAGCTGAGCACCGTCCCCAGCTACGAGGTCAGCTTTGCTGCACGATTCCCATGGTTAAATCACAGCTCTTTAGGAGCAGAAGGTGGCTCAGCCGTGCGTTTTGGTGAACCCGGGATGTAGCCCAGCTCACCGACCTCGAGCAGCCAGCAGAAAGCAGGGGAGAAAATGGAAAGATTTTTGTGTTTCCCGGCAGCTCCTGCTTTTCTCCTTCAACCAAGGCAGAGGAGGGGGATGGAGACCTGGGACACTGGGGCACCGTCTGCCTGGCAAAGGGGCTGCTAGATGAGCTGCCGTGAAAGGACTGCAGGATGGAGACGGCGGGAGGGGAGCGGGCTGGGGTGAGGAAGAAGGGGGAGGACGGGACACAACAGCTTTGAAGTTTGCTCTTCGCTCCGTAGGCAGCTCGGGAAAACTTGACAAAGCTCCACGGCCTTCCTCGGCGTGCAGTGAGCCAACTCGCCGCTGGCATCGACTTCAGTCGAGGTTGGGCTGGAAGTCAATGGCCTTGTGCCCACTACTGCCAGCTCTGGATTTGGCACCGTATCTGAAAGCAGCTCTTATTTTAAGCTTTTTACTTTAGGCTTGGATTTTCTTTTTTTTCCCCCCTCCCCACTCCTCTCCCTCTTCCTCCTCTTTCTTTCTTTCATTTTTATTTTTTTTTTTCTTTCCTTCTTACTATATAAATCCCACTTCTCTGTTTGAAAAGGTTTTGCAGAGCTACTGGAAGCGTTTACTGGGGGATGTGGTGTCTTTCCCAGTGCTTGTGGTCCCCAGAACAGGACTAGATGCAGGGCAGGGGCATGGGCTGCCTCTACCAGGAGCTTAGACAAGGCATTTGTAACAGTCCTGTGAGGTTTTTTTCCAGCCAAAATTTTGAGAGAATGAGACTCCATCAGGTTAAAGACCTTTAAAGAGATTGGATGCAAAAAACCTCCAGTTGCTGACTCTCTTCATTAAAGTTTACCACACGCTTCACTCTCCAGCGAAGTGGCATTTTGTCTAAATCCTCTTCTTTCACCCAAATCCCTGCAAGATTAAGGGGTTTAGGAATAGGCATAAAAAAAGAGAGTGCCTTCACAGAAAACAAAGTGGGCATTTTGAAGCAGAAGTTCATTGATTCACCAACAGCCCCTTTGTGAGACCTTCTTGGGTCCTCCTCTTGGGAGGAAGGGGAGATGCCTCCCAGAGGGAGCCCACATCAGAAAGAGAGGAGATCCTTCCACCCTTTAAGGGTGTTTTAAAGGGCACCAGTGCTTCACTACTCAATTCATGGCATTTTTCTCCCTTTGGTTTGACCAGGAGCAGTGCCCTACTCACAGTGGTCCTTGTAAACCAAATAACTTGTGGCTTCCACTGATGTCTGCTCAGATCTGAAGGTACTTCTCCTAAGCTGCTGCTCCTATGAATAGTCTTCTCATGGAGCCCAGATCTGCAGAAACAGGCCCATACCTCTCAAAGGACCTAAAACTGTAGAGCATTCATATTTTCAAATGAATTTATTAACTGCCTGAGATAATTAAAAGAGTAAACGAATGTCATGATCCATCCATGCATCATATTTTCTCTGTAATTACGTTTATGGTTTTCTGTCACTAGCCATAACTTCAATTGAAAGCCCTGCTATGCTATATATAAAGCAGGAGATGTTTGGTTTGGGGCCTGTTTATTTAAATGGGTGTGTCAAATATGTATATTTAAAAAAAAACACAACCCAAACCAACCACCACCCTTCAGTTGTCCTCAACTTTTGGAGAGTGAAGGGTGGGGCACGAGAGTCAAGGAAGGAGAGCATGATGTTAGGAGGAGTAAAAAAAGAAAAGCAACATTTAACAGGGTGTCAGCAGGTAAAATCCCCACGTGCTGCTTCTCGCATGAAGGGTGTGAGTCCAAAGAAAGATGTTTAACAGGGATTGGTGAGGCACTGGAGCATGTTGCCCAGAGAAACTGTGGCTGCCCCATTCCTGGAGGTGTTCAAGGCCAGGTTGGACAGGGCTTGGAGCAACCTGGTCTAGTGGGAGGTGTCTCTGCCCATGGCACAGGGTTGGAACTTGATGATATTTAAGGTCCCTTCCAACTCTAACTATTCTATGATTTTTCCCCAGACTGAGGACTAAAGGCTTCTCTGCTAAATTGAGCCTTTGAGGGCTGTTTTTTTTAGGCTGGCTGTGCCCTTTTGGCTCCACTTATCTTCCTGCTGCTGGTGGTCAACGCATTCTGGGTGGAGGTGGAGTAGAGACCCACCACCAAATCCCACCAGGGACAAGACTCTTCTGGGGGAAGGTGATTTCTTTTCCACAGCCCCACGAATGGCTTTTGTTCCCCAACAATGTCCTTTGCAGGTGGTGGGCATCCCTCCCTGGTGCAGCCAGAATTTGGGGAGCAGGGAGGGTTGGTGCCTCTCCACAGGAAGGACTTAATGCGACAAGGGGTGGAGAAGACATTTCTGAATGCAGGACAGAGACTGAGCAAACCTGGGCTGTCAGGGCATGGACCAGATGACCTAATAGGCCTCTCACATTCCCGATCTGTGATTTATACATGCACTTTTCGGTCTCGGCAAGCGACTCAAGTAACTGTGAGTTTTCTTTTCCATCTCCATTACCCTTTACTTTTTCCTCCTGACACTTGGAGATGTTTCCAATTATAGGTTCTCACAAGCAAAGGCATGAAGTTCAGGCCTGGGAGATGTTCAGAAAACACCTTCCTGCGTCTTGCATTTTTATTCTTGGCTGAATGAGCTCGGCTCATTCGACAAGAAACAGCCATTAGTGCTATTTACTGAGTTGTCCCCAAAGGGGCCATGGTCCTTCCTCTCTTGATGGTCTGGCAGACATTTTTCCCTCTTCCAAGAGGAGAATTTCTTTAATGATGCTTTATAAATCTGCTTCTGTTAAGGCCATCTGAAACAACATGATCTTGTTGTATGAAATCCCCTTTTTTTTTCAGTGGGGATGAGTTTCAGTCTGAATTCAGGTCTCATCCTGACTTGGTGGTGGTTATTTCTGCTGTTCCTGACTTGTCCATAATGGTGAGATGCAGCTGCCTCAATGTAGGCTTCTGGATCCTCAAAAGATGCTGAAGACCTCTATACAGGATTAGAAAAGGTGGTATGGGACCTAGGAGATACATGCATCTTTTTAGAGGGCCAGATGAAATGTCCCAAGGCCTCTGAAGCATCACTTGGCACCTCTGAATAGAAAACTGAGTTGGTGCTCCATCAACAGTTCTTAGAGACCTGGAGCCTTCCTCATTTGCCTGAAGCTCAGGGATCTGAAGCTCTCTCGTTTCATCCACTTCACCCTTCTTGCTTATTTTGCTGCTAGGACACACTGTGCTGGAGTATTTACCATCTTTACTCTATTAGTGACGAGCTGCTTTGGCCTCTTGCCTGATTTGCTTTTCAGCCCGTTCCTGAGGGTTGCTGATAGGCTTTCTGGGATAAGTTTTCACAGGTTTCTGGTGCCAAGTGCTAGGGGTTGGACACATCTCACCCAGCTCTGCACTTACATGATCCAGATGTCTGCATCCAAGCTCGGTTCTGGGCTGCAGAAAATGAGCAGTTCTAGGGCATGATGTTATCCTACCGTAGATCTCAAAAGCACATCGGGCTAATTAGATGTGGCTTTTTCTTTCCATGGGCTGAAGAAGGACTCTAAGGGAATACCATGGTATCCATACTCTGGAGGTTTGCAGTCAAGTGACATTCATATTGTCCAAAGACTCATGCCTTCAAGGATGTGATATATCTGAGCACCCAGATTGTCACCAAGAGGTCTTGTCTCCACCAGCTCAGGTCATTGGTTCATGGCCAAGGTAGGATGGCTTGCCTTCTGGAGGTGTCCCTCTCCAGCCAGGGAGCGTTGCATGAGCAACAGTGTGCAAGGGACTGAGATGAACTACACGGTAGAATTCCTGACAATTAAATACTCCACTTTTTTCGTTGAAATTCACTGCCCGAAACTTCTGTTCGCCATATATTTAATGGACCTCTTTAAATATATGTATGATGTATATATTTACATAGTTAGCAGAGTGGTGGCTTCCCTTCCAAGTTTGCCACTGATGCAAACTTGCCAGAAATGCCAAAATCCAACCACCTGGGAATTTGTCAGTACAGACCTACTCAGCCCTAGCAAGGATGGCAGCTTTTCCTTGCTGGAAGAGGGGTTGGGCTTAGCAGTTATGTGCAGCCTGGAGAGAGCTCCAACATACACAGCAGCTGGTTCAAGACAACCTTGAGGGAGTTGGTGGAACATAGATGTGTTTTCCTGAAAACTGAAGATCAGAGCTAATACGCCTGATCTTGGTTAGGGCTCAATTTTACCTCCGTTTCCATCTCATTTAACTTCTGAAGGATGTGGATGTTACAGTAATAAAGTGAAATGCACCCAGAAATATGTCTGCTAATAAGCCAAACTAACCAAGATGGCTTGGGATGAAACTGAAAGGCAACACATTTAACAAGGAGAGAAGGAAATATGTGTTAAGGCAGTTGTGTTGCCAGGATCAGATGCCAGTTCCTGATGCAGCCAGCTAGAAAGTTGTTTTATGGGAGCGAATAACATTTATGACTACCCTAAGCAGGTCATAAAGATACAAAGAGAGTTACACACCCGGCTTCTGCTGATCGCTGTGGGTGCTTGGGGAAGAAGAACACAGCATGGCACCATTTGCTTTTTAATTTATTTACCTGGAAACTGGCCATTGCCCAAAAACCAGTGGGGTCTTTGGGGTGTTGTTGGTTTCTTTCACAATAATATACGTCCTGATGTTAGTGGATCCTGTCTCAGTTGAGACCGTGGTGCTGTCTTTGCATCTTTGCACAAAGTCTCATTGTGCTTCTGCAACAACATTTTTAGGGACTGGAGAAACAGACTTACCTACGTGCGACCGTGATGTAATTGGTGAAGACCCTTGGCATTAACTCTAAGGAAAAGCATCTGTTTTGCAAACTTGGTGGCTTTCCCCTAGGCCTCGCAGAGGATTTTTTTTCCATAATGAATTACATGACATTTAGCATAATCCTTAGAGAGTGTGTGAGACACATGCTGAATGCAAAACACTGATAACACCAACTTTGCTTTTTTTTTTTTTTTCTGAATACCACAGTCTTGGAAGACCCTGCTTTCTGTTATCAGGGAACTGATGGGTCATTTTTTTACTGTGTTGGGAGGTCCGTTCTCTTCATTTTTCAGAAAAAAAACTTTCCCATAAGGATTTACACATTAATTTGACTTGGCATATGCCCCAGGAGCTTGGTGCAGGCTCCCCTAGATGATGGAGAGAAACGCGCACTCCTAAGAGGGTGTTTCTTCCCACCTTCCTTAAACACTTACTTTAGAGGAGATAAATCCCTCTTAAGAGTGGCCCATCTTTCTCACCAGCTTTAAATGAGTGGTTTTTCACAGGTAGCTAAAATTAAGTGGGATGAACACAACCCAAAACATTCACTGAACCGGAGGTAGTGGGGAAATGAATATTGACCTAAAGATTAACTTTTTTTGGGGGGTGGGTTTTAATGCCTTTTTGCATGTGCTTGTCTCCTCAGAGCTCTGTCCAAGACTCCTTCAGCTTTGGCCCTGAATCAAACCCAGCACTGCAAGCAGCTCGAAGGCTTGGTGGTTTCCCAGGTGCAGCTGTGCCGCAGCAACCTGGAGCTAATGCAGACCATCATCCAGGCAGCACGGGAAGTGATAAAGACCTGCCGTAAAACTTTCTCAGACATGCGGTGGAACTGCTCCTCCATTGAGCTGGCTCCTAACTACCTGCTGGACTTAGAGAGAGGTAAACAGCCCTGCTGGCTCAGCCGGGGACATGAGTGAGTAGAGTCAGCCAGCTGTGCGTGTATGTGTGCCTGGGCTGGGAAGGGTCTTGCTACCACTGCGAAACGTGGAGGGACTGTGTAATCTAGTTGTCTTCTTCTCTGAGACCATGGTTGTTATGGCACCACTCATGCCCAGGAGCTCTTGAGTCCAGGACCTGGCCTCCCACAGCTCTCACAAAGTGTGGCACCAGTCTGGTCTAGTCATCTCGTTAGGAGTCATGGTGCGCTTGCTCACAGCCAGGAAGCTCTCTTGTTCAGGGGATGGAGACCTGTCAAGCAGCACACACTACGTGTGAGGCTGCAATCACCTCTCATATGGGTCAGAGAGTGACCTTGTGCTGCACCTCTGTGGCCTCCCACCACCTCCCTCAGCTCCGTGCATAGCATGCTGGCCATGACCAGCTGGCAAGAACCATCCAGCACAAGGGCAAAAGGGGGCAGGAGAATCCATGAGGCAGCTTCTTCACATGCTCCAAGAGCAGATCACACCACAGTGGATAAGTTGCATAAGTCCATGTGCCTCTTTAACCTGCTTGGATGTTGCCTCATGTTGAAGAGCTCACTTGGGAGATGTTTTCCAAGCTGGTGATGCCATGGGAGGTCTCAGCTGCAATGAGCTGTTGTGTTTGCTGTTCTGTGGGGTATAGATTGTGTAGGTCTCTTTTTGGGTGGCATTTGGCTGTCCCAGGAGGCTGAGCTGGAGTTCTTGTCTCTTCCAGGCACAAGGGAGTCAGCATTTGTGTATGCCCTTTCTGCTGCTGCCATCAGCCACACCATTGCCAGAGCCTGCACCACCGGGGACCTCCCTGGCTGTTCCTGTGGTCCCATCCCAGGTGAGACACCTGGACCTGGGTATCGATGGGGAGGATGTGCAGACAACCTCAACTATGGTCTTATCATGGGGTCCAAATTTTCAGATGCTCCCATGAAGATGAAAAAATCAGGATCACAAGCCAATAAACTGATGCATCTGCACAACAGTGAAGTAGGGAGACAGGTAACAAATCCACCAGAGTTATTGTAATTGTACAATCATCTGTAGTGGTCGGTCGCTCTGTGAGGTTCAGTGTCTCTATCAGCTAGCGAAAGGAGCAGGTTTCTCCCAGGTTGCTCTGATCTCCTTTGGCCTGCTGAGGACTGTGGCTTTATAACTCACTCTGGGGCTCAGGAGGTTCTCCATGCTGTTACCAGCCCTACCTAACCGTGGGTGGGATGTCTCATTGCCACCCTTCCCACAGCCAGGGATGGCTCTGGCTTGCTTACCCCAGGAGGTGTGGTGGGGATGGGTCCCGTCGTGCTCTGCCAAGGGCGTTGCTCAGGCAAAGTACTGTCTAAGCGTGGAGGATTAGCATCTGACAGACATGTCCACCAGCAGCTGCCTCCCAGCCACCCCCACAGCCAGCAGGGCTAATTTCTCCTTCTCAAACTGCTTCGCTAGTGATTGTTCCCGTATCTGTCAGAAGCTGCTTTTAACAGCTTGCATCTCCTGGAGGGATAATGCCTACCATCCTCAGTGCTTGGTGTGCACCGAGGTGTAAATCCCCATCTCAGCCTGGAGAAATGGGTGGGGGACTGTAAAGCTGTCCCCTGCACCCCATTTCTAGTGCTGCAGTGCTTCTCTAGGCTGGTCCTACCACCCAGCTTAGTCCTTCCAGGGCTCAGGTGGTGGAGCAGATAAAACTTGGAGCGTGTTGGGCTCATTGGCAGCTTACTGTGTAGCTATAGGTTGAACTCACCTTTGCAGAGCACAACCACGCCAAACTTGCCTCCCCTGGGTATTTTTCTCCACCACTCCCACTCTATCTGTTTTCTTTGTGTTGTTTTTTTTTTAAAAATGTCTTTATTTTTTGTTTTAACTGCAATGGGCAAATTTTTGTTTGGGACATAGTGTTGCCGTGGCTGGTGCATTTGTCCCTTCCTGGCAGCGTCCTGCCATATCCCACAGAAATGAGAATAGTGCAGAACCAAAGTAAAAGGTTCTTTTGGCCCCATGGCCAGTAGAAAGGCAGGGTGAGGATGCCCTGAATTCATCAGAGCCTTGACATCTCTGTTACCTCAAGCCCGAAGCTGCCGGAGGCAGAAATGGATGTTAATTATCTTTGGTTTTCAGCTCCTTAGGAATTTAGAGGGTAGAAATTCAGCCCTATGTAGATATCTGATCAAAATTCAAAATACTCTTCTGTCTGCTGGCTGCAAAGGCGCCTTGGTGAAAGTAGCCCTGGGCTGATAGTGATCACCAAGGAGCTGTGGGATCTCATTCCCTTTGCACAGTAGCTACTCTAGAGTGACTGTGCAGAAATCAGAGCAGCATTCCTTTTCTGTAGCAGTCCCTGCTAAGAAACTGCCTTCTTTAGTAAGCTTGTGGGATGTTTGGAGGTAAGAGAAGGGCATTTTCTAACTCCTGCATTCCTTTTTTGCAGGTCTTGAAAGCCTCTCTTGAAATGAAATGTAAGTGCCATGGAGTTTCTGGGTCATGCTCTATCAAAACCTGTTGGAAAGGCCTTCAAGAGCTGCGAGACATTGCATTGGACCTCAAAAACAAGTACTTATCAGCCACCAAGGTCGTTCACCGGCCCATGGGCACACGCAAATACCTCGTGCCAAAGGATATTGATATCAGGCCAGTTAAGGAGACAGAGCTGATTTACCTGCAGAGCTCGCCTGATTTCTGCATGAAGAATGAGAAAGTGGGGTCGCACGGAACCCAGGACAGGTGAGGGTTTCTGCAGTGGGTGCTGATGGCACTCTGAGCCCCAAAGAGGGAAGGGGAAAAGGAGACCATGTATGAATAAGAGGCAAATAACTGGGGAGATAGCACATGCATGCAGGTAAGGGACATCTCTAACATGCGGTATGGTCCACAGTTGCCCAAGCCTATTAGGGGTGACCAAGACAAGGCTGCAGACACCTTTTGCTTTATACAAGTGGGCACAATATAGCTTTTGAAATCCCTTAAATGGCCCACTTCTGCAGAAACTTGTAATGATCACGCAGCTGTTTTATACTGTGTTGAGTCTCTCTAAATCCTTTCTTGCAGTCACTGCTGATGTGGTGAGTTGTTGCTGTACTGTAGGGTTCCTCCAAGTAGGCAAGTATGAACCCAGTGAGGACTAGTGCTCTTAGGCAGTCTTAAGAAAAGCCCTGTAACCTACAAAGGTGAAGGTTTAGAATTTTTCTTCCGCTACATTTTAAAAATCCAGGTGTGTTTGTGTTTCCTGCTGTGGAGGAAATTCTTCATCCCATTACTATTAGTGATTTAAGGTCATCGTACCCAAACCTCCACTGGGCACAGTGCTGTCCTTTTCACACGCAGGAGACATCCTTCCCAGGACATGTTCAATTCCTTCCAAGACAAGCGTCTTTAGGTGACCCTTTGACAGCCAAATGAATGTGTATTTCCAGAATTTTGCAGAATTTCTGTGATTTTTGTGAAGTGGCTGCAATGGCTGGATCTCAAGCTAACTTACTAGTTGCTATTTCCTGGCTTGGCTTTCTTCAGATCTCATAATTCTTCTTTGCTCTTTGTGTTACTTTGTGGTGGAGACTCAGACAGTCAAGTTTCAAGGAGCACGCACCTGCCCTTTTGTGGGGTGTCTTCATTTTAACTCTTGTTGCTTGCAGTGGTCTTTGGACCTCCATTGGTTTCAATAGCGAGAAGGTCTTTCTGTAAAGGAAATGAAGTAAATGACCCAAATATAGCAAAAATACTCTTTGGATACCTTCAAATCACATGAATTATTTGATATGGGGATTTCAGAAGCTATCCTTTGGTAATGGCCATTTAATCTGGAACCACAGCTCTGTAGACAATATATCAGCATTTAACTGGTGGAACTGATCAGGAGGTGACAACAGTTGAGTGAGACGTGTGTGTCCTTTTTGTCCCTTGATGTTTTGTGGCAGTTAGTTGCAGTTTCATGTCCTCCATTAGGATTAAAACCAGTGGCTGGCCTGCTCTACAACGGCATTTGTCTGTCAGCTCTGTGGTGGAAACACCAGGCTGACGTTCATCACCAGCCCAGTGGTGGAGCAGTAATTAACAGCTCAAGATGTTTATGGGTCGCTGAGGGCTGTAGAGTAAAGGCATGTGTTGAAACTGGTTTCTGAGGGAGAATGTCACTTGAGTGGAAGCAATGTTTTTGTGTATTTGTATGGATTTTGACAAACTTGTGTTTTGAAAAAAGACCTCTTTGTTGTGCTACTCTGTTTTGCAATGAAAAAAATTGTGGAGGTTATTTGGAAATTCGTTTTATAGGAATTGCATGAAATCAACAGGTTGTGTAAAAACCAAACCAAATCCATTACAGATCTGCCAAGTAAAACATTTTCCATGAGCTGAAATCCTTTCAAGGGGGAGGGTTCTTCTTCATCTAATTTCATTTTACAGCAGGTTTTGCCTTTTTATTCCAGCTAGGGATGAAAAATATGTCAAGGTCTTGAATGATTATTTTTTTTTTGTCCTTCTGAGGATAGGAAAATGTGTATTGCAGGCGTCCGTTTATCCTGAGCTGGGTGACAGCAGCGATTGTGAGGCTGCCAGGCAAGGGTCCACGGAAAGTGAGATTGAGTGAGGATTTAGAGGACCGAGATATTAAGGCAGGAGGGGATGACTTTCAAAAGGAACCTGTCAAGAAATACTCCTTATTCTCGCATGCACAAGACCATGATGTCTATGGGAGGGGAGGAAGGAGAGATAGTCCCATGTTGAGCTGCAGGCATCTCTCGGGCCATGTTTGAAGGTCATGTGTAGTTACGCTCATTTTCATCGTGATCCAATTGCCAGCTCTTGAGAAGACCCTGGTGTCTTAAAACTGGCATGTGTAACACAAGCCCTAGCAGCCCCTTTTCTGCATTAAATTATCAGAAGAAATACGCAAAAAATGCACACAGTGTGTTTGCAGATCTGTTCATTCTTCCCAGGGGGGAGCAGGGAAAAAGGAGGGGGGGAGCTTCCCTAACATCCTCCTCCCAGGGATGCCTTTGTCCCTTCTCAATATTTCTCTCACGGAGAGGACATCTAAATGTATTTTAAATGCAGTGGCTCTGTTCCAGCCAGCCCTGGGGCTGCAGGGATAGCGCCTAATGACAGGGACGAGGGAGAAGGAGCACAAAAGGGATGCTGTTAGAAAGGGCAGGGAAAAATGTGGTTCCCGCTTACTCTGCAAAGATGTAAAAGCGCTCGTATGGAAATAGCCCAAACAGGTTTTACTTTTATAAGTCAACTCCCGGAGGCATCTTAACATTTTATTCTTGTGCACGTCAAAAGTTTCAGGGGGGAGATCCCGCTCTTTCCTACTTGGCTAATTTTTAAGGTCTTTTATGGCAAATGCAATCAAAAAGGGATTTTTAGTGGTGGTCCCTCAGTTCATTTTCTCTCTTCTTCTGCCACCTGCCTATTCCCTCTTTGGACTTTTTTCTGCCCATGAACATGGTTGCAGGATTGACATGTGGGATGTTACGGTGCAGACCCCCCTCACCACACTCCAGAAGACATCTGGGCATCTTCAGCCGCTTCTGCCTACGAAGGGATGCAGAAGGGAGAGGACCCTATTAACAACCCTGTTTCCTGTTAGTGGATTAAAAAACTCAGATTGATGCATTTTCATGACAAAAAAATTAGTATTTTTGCATCATACGGAGAAAAAATCCTTTCCCTCCCTCCAGCTCCCCCAGCTCTGGTGCTTGCTCAGAGCATGCTGGAAGCAGGATGGAGGGTGATGGCTGAGTCGCAACACCTTGGACGTATTGAGTGTGCTGTAGGGAACCATCCTGCATTGGCAGGTGGGTGGAAGGGAGAATCTAATCGGTCTCCTCCATCTCTCTAATTATCCCTCACATTATGTGGGCTTATTGTGCGATTTTCAGGCAGGAAAGGGAATTGAATTACCTCGTAGTGGGACTGCGTGAAAATCCACTCAGAAAACATGCACCCAGTTACTCAAAAGCCTTTCAGAGCTCTTCGCTGAAAGGATTTTAGGCAATCCTATCATTCCATGATTTCAAAGTCTTAATTTGAACAAGTCTGAAATGTTTGCTATGACATCTTCGTTTCCTTTCTTAACTTCGTGTTGAAATTAGGAATGGTTTGGAAACCTCATGCCTCCAAGCACTTGGGGTGTATCCAGATTTCAAAGCCAGGCAGCTGAACCCGAATCTGTTATTTGAAGCCTCTTTGAAGTGCTCAAAAATCTGATTAAAGGAGCTGAGTGTTGCAACTGGTGTCCAAGGCTCCTGCAAATGGGATTGCTGCAGCCGCAGCCCTCATTGACTCCAGCCAAACTCCACCTGCTTACGTGCCACCACCACGCTTTCATAGAATCATAGAATCATAGAATTGTCTAGGTTGGAAGGGACCTTTAAGATCATCTAGTCCAACCATCAGCCTAACTCTGATTAAAAAAACCATCACTAAACCACATCACTTTCATGGCCAGTAGAAAAGGGTCTGGAGAAAAAAACAAAAAAACAACTAAAGGAGCTGATCTGTGGAGCAGCAAGTGGATTGTACAACTTCAAATGCAGCAAATTAACCACTGGGAAAAAAATGTTTACGTTCCCATTTCAGAGCTTTCTTGGACATAAGCACCCTATTTTTAAATCTTTTAAAAAGGTAGTTTGGTTTTCCTGCCTGAAAAATTCGTTATCAACTTTGGGTAAATGATAAATAATAGCAGATTATAAAGTTGAGACCTCTTTTGTGAGAAAAGAAGCAAAAGTATTAACCTTCTTTATCAGTAGGGTGCAACATATCGCATTTCAAAGCCTGTTTAAGGTCCCTTAAGGAATCCAAGGAAAGGGAAATTCTGCCATGCATGCAAAAGCCTCCAGCTCCTGAAGCCTTGCTGAGATAACTGAGCTGTTTATTGCTGATCTTTCCCAGAGCAGCCTTGGAGCCACACAAACGCTGCTCCCTCTCTGCTGGAGATGAGAAGGAGCCCTCCTCTTACGCCGCAGAAATCAGGCCACCACTCCTTAACCATTCTTTGGTGGTTGCTCCTTGCTCACATATTCATTCTTTTCTGCAATACAAAATAATAATTTTAAGTGTCTCCCAAGGTGTCTTAGGCTCGTATGTTTTCTTGGATAGGAACACACATGAAGTTAGCTGATAACGCATCTGCTGCTCAGTGGTGACTGCAAACAATTATGAAGCAAGGGTGAGGGACTTGGGTCTTTTTAGTCAGAAGACTGAATGGAGATCCAATCAACACCTACAAATACTTAAAGGGTGGGTGTCAGGAGGATGGGGACAGTCCTTTTTCAGTGGTGCCCAGGGACAGGACAAGAGGCAATGGGCATAAACTTGAACAGAGGAAGTTCCATCTAAACATGAGGAGGAATTTCTTTCCTGTGAGGGTGGCAGAGCCCTGGAAAAGGCTGCCCAGAGAGGTGGTGGAGTCTCAGTCTCTGGAGACATTCAAACCCACCTGGACATGTTCCTGTGAATCCTGCTCTGGGTGATCCTGCTTTGGCAGGGGGTTGGACTATATGATCTCCAGAGGTCCATCCTTACCATTCTGTGATTCTGTGACTTGGTTGCTGGTGGTTTCATCTTTGGCACCTTGGTGGTCCTACCAGTGGTGCTGATCAAACCCTGCAAAGTAAGGATTTGGTAGTTTCCAGTGTCCTTTGCTTTTATATCACTTGTTTCCTGCCACCCCAAAATATGCCTCACCTTGCGTGATTATGTAGGCAATGAGGTTTCTTAGCAGAAGCACTCATATTTAGACGGGGAAGAGTGGTAGTTATGGGTAGACAGCAGCATTTAGTGCTTGTTTTTACCTAAAGCCCTTTTTAGTTTCTGCCACTCAGTGAAGGCACAAGAAGCATCGTGATTAACTTTGGTTTTGACATGGTTATAACTTGGTTTAAGACAAGAGGAAATGGCCTCCAGTTACACCAGGGGATATTAGGAAATTAGATTGGATATTAGGAAAAATTTCTTCACCCAGAGGGTTATCAAACAGTAGAACAGGCTGCTCAGGGAAGTGGTGGAGTTTCCATCCCTGGAGGTATTTAAAAGCCGGGCAGACGTGGTGCTGAGGGACACGATTTAGTGGTGGCTTGGACAGTGTTGGGTTGATGGTTGGACTCGATGATCTGAAAGATCCCTTCCAACCTCAACTATTCTATGATTCTGTAATGTGTATGATGGTTTAGTAATTTCTGGAACTGTTATCATATGTGCCACCCTTTTTCATCCAACAACTAATGAATAACGAATAGCAAATAATTATTCTATGAGTGCCCCAGAAGTTTAAAGCTAATAAAAGTCAGGAAAATTGAAGCTTTCTGTTCCTTCCACTTGCAGTGGAGGAACTTTCCTAGGGCAATGTGCTTGTCACTGGTGGCCGTTTCAGCAGTTGGGCCAGACGTGCTTTCTTGGGCATTCATCCCTGGGAATTTAAAATTCTTCCCACTTTGAGAGACCGGGATTTGACTGTAAAGTTTCCAGAACAGATTTGTAAATAATAAATTTATTGGTGGAAAGAGTAATTTCACACAGTAAAATTGTAGCAGATATAGTGAATTCAGGGGATTAAATGCAGCCAACTCTCCTAAATGTGCAAACATTTGTACATTTGTACAAATGCCTCAAAACAGGGTCAGAGTTAGGGAACATCAGTGTTGGGAATGACTTTCCATGGAGCCTGATCTTTTTAGGAGCAAGTCTGAACTGAGACCACCTGGTCTGTTACTGAAGATGTTTGTCTATTCTGGTTTTAAATCTGTTTCCTTAAATAACCTGTTCCAGGCATTTACTCTCCTCAAAGTTATATTTTTCTTAAACTGAATTTACTTTTTTTTTTTTTTTTGCAAATCAAACTGGTCATTTCTTGTGCTCTTTTCTCTGCATATAAAGAACATTTCTTCTCTCTCCCTTTTTTTTTGCTATGATTTTTTAAAGATTGGAAGACGGCTTCTCTTACAAACTTCTTTAAATGAGTTCCTTTAGCGTCTTCTGCTTTCCAGACTGCTCCTCTGACTCTCCTGGGAACATTCCCACATTTATCTGGATCTTTCTCAAAGTGTGTTGCTTGCTTTGCATTTTAATTCACTCTCGCAAAATGCTCCCAGCTCTTTTTACCCCAACATTATCCACAAATTTTAAAGCCCACTCTCTACTCCTCATTAATGAAAATACAGGCTGGTTCCAGGATCTCCCTTGACATCTCCTTGCTGACATATACTATTGATAACTTTCCTTCGTACAGTTGTTCAGTGTCAGTCTCTAGTCATTTCTTGTGGATGAGAAAGCAATTTAAAAGCAGTTAAGATCCTGCCCTCAAAATATTATATGAAGTCGTGCACTGTGATGTATTTTTAGCCAATGTCCATTGTGTTACATACCTCCTGGGGGATTTGAATTATTTTTTCTCTTTCTTTTATATACTGCTGTACAACTTGACATAACTGGAGCAAGGGGCACTAAAGAAATGAATAGAAATTTGATTTAAAAGAGAAAAAATAAATTACTTTTTTACATAGGAGTACACAGAAGGGAGTTATGGCTGCTGGAGTCCGTGGAGGGAGATGGTTTCCCTGAGGTCAGAAAGGGATGAGACAAACCCACAGCCAAGTTACCCACAAGGGGATAATGAGATGTCTAGGCAGGAACATACCTTCTGTCATCCCTAATACAATAGCACAGGTGTTGGTGGTGTACGAGGAAAAGGAATACAGAAAGTGACCAGTTTTGTATTTTCCTCCCTGAACAGCATCTCGCATCTCTCACAGTCATTGAGAGACGTTCTGGGCCAGGCAGACAGTTTCTGACTTCTCTGATGTACTTACCAGCAGCTTCCACTTCTTAATAGGACTGATGGAGTGAGATCCCAGTGGACATCTGGCCCATCCCTGCCATCGTATGTCATTATTGTGGGTGACACAGTACAGAGTTGACCTCAGTTTGGCTTTCAGATGCCAGCTGGGCAACTAAAAAAAAAAAAATTATCCTTGTATCTGTATATGGGACAGAAGTGAACTGGGATCCACAATGAAATTAAATGTGACATCTCCCCATAGCTTTTAAAATGAAAATCCCCCAGGGGGTAACTGTGAGATGGCTTAGCCTCTCCATCTTGGGGAGGACTCTTAGAAGTGCTGAGATGACCTTCACCATCTCTGCTGAAGACTCACCCCTGTGAAGAGAATATTTAGGCTCAGAGAGTGATGTACCACAGCGTTTCTGCAAATGAGGGCTGGAAAGGGGAGATTTTGTACAATATTGAGTGGGATTTCTCCAGTCGGAAGGGCTGACATCCTCCCTTCTCGAATAATGAAGGAGAAAGCACTGGGACAATGTAAAAGCCTGTTCCTGAGCCAGGACCTTGGCTGAGAATTACGGCCGAAGCATCGTTTTTCACTGGTCTTCCAAGTGCTTCTAGAGGTTACGGTGTTGTCTTAAGATGCAATCGCCTGCCTTGGTATTTTCTCTCCGAGGCTTGGGAGGAGGGCATTTCTCCGAGTTGCTGGAATCGTGCTGGACCAGGCCCAAAACAAATGAGATTGAACTTAACCCATCAGCGGGGAGCCTGGTGAGATTGCAGCCCTGGGCTCTGAAAGCAGATGCTGGGGGGCAGCTTCTGTGGGTAAACTCTGATCTTTGGGCTCTTTTGTCTTCCCCCACTTGTTTTTTGTATGTATAGATAGAGCTGTGAAGCTACCTCTGTTTCAGCTTGTTTAAAGAAAAAAGAAGATCATTCATCCAGGCCTAGGCTTTAAAAGAGAAAACAAAATCTCTGGTTAGCGGCATTGTTGGAAAAGTTTTTTACAAGTCCATTTAGGTTCACGATGGGGTCAAAAGCTTTGTTTTGGCTTTTTGTTCATCCTGGACAACCTGATGGGTTTGTTCAACCCATCCATCCAGAATGTCCCTGGACCTTTATCCAAAACTGAGGGAAGCTTGGGGACTTTTAAATAAGATTTTGGGTTTTTTCCCTTTTTTTATTTCAGGCTGGGTGGGATGGGGACAGCTATGGAAAGGTATATCTCCTGGTAGAATCACTTTTTTTTTTGCAAACCACAGGAGTGGGTGGAAAGAAAGGGAGATTCCCAGGTCTCAATACAGAAGATAGAAGAGTTTTGCTCTCTGTTTGAGTGAGGTAAATTTAACTGTTGAGTTGTACATTTGAGGTGCGAATGTCCTCAATGGTTAACTGGCATCAGAGTGTACCTGTGTTCCTTTTCTTGGCCATTTTAATGACCTCTCAGCACGAGGTGGCACGGATGCACTGCACATCCATCACCGTGCTCCTGCAGACCCCCCATCCTTCCCAGGTGAACCTCCGGGCAACGGCCTTTCCATCCACCGGTAGAGCCGAGTGAGGTTGTCAAATACCCTCCCCTCTTCTAACATCAACATGCCTATATTTGAACCTTTGCTCTGAATATTTAATGCATTTACTAATACATTTATGAGGAGTCACTCGGAGGTTTCCTGGCGGAGGGGCCTCGGCTCACAGGGGCAATAACAGTGCCTTTGGTTCGGCGTTAGGCAAACACGCTCAGTGTGGTTGCAGAGTTCGGCTTCGGTAGAGGCTTTCAAAGGTTTGTAAATATTTACACACACTCCCGAATGAGGGGGAGGAAGGGGGGGGGTGTGGGGGGGTGGCCTTTAAACAGTGAACCTGGGGAGGAATGCGAGTCAGAAATAACAAACAGGGGGCCCGCCTGAATCAGAAAAAAATAAAAGAAGAACAAGAACAAAATCTCAACACCTCATTAATCCTGTAACTTCTCCTAAAGCATTACCTCATGAGGAATTCCTATAAATCTCATGGATATGTTTGCATCTATTAATGGAGTGCTCAGCTCAAGAGCCCCACTCATGCTCCTGTCTCCTTTCCCTGCCCCAAACCAGCCTTAGAGTGTTTCTGTCCAAAATAGCCATGCAGAATAAGATTTAGGAGAGATGTCAGCAATTCCCCCACTCTCCAAAGTGCCTTTCTTGTAGTTTCAGGACTAACAAGTGGTAGAAGAAGTAGTAGTAGAAGACTGCAGGTAGTGCAAGAAAGTCTTCTTGTACTATCAAGTAGTTTCAAGACTCCATCAAGTTCAGTTCCATGGTGTTGGGTGCACCATGAGGTCTGAGCATTAGAGCCCAGCTGAGCATCTGGCTAAACATGAACACTTCAACCCTGGGCTATCTTTACAGCCCATGGGGAAATGGCATCTCTAGGGCATGGTTTATCTCACTCAAAAGTCAACGCCTGTTGTGCTGTGATGTCCAGCGACCCAACTTGAAGTCTTTTATGAGGATGAGATAGCTGTATTTTGAGAATGGCTGTGGATCTGTGATCAAAAAGGAGACTCCTTAATTCATGAGTCACATCTGAAACCCTCAAACCAGCTGCTTACAAGCAGACAAAACAAGGGAACCTCACACAATGTCCGACTTATCCCAGCAAGTCTGTCTTTAATTAAAAGCAGAAGCAAAACAAGCAGTGGAAGTCCGTGTGATATTTGGTGAGCTGTCATCCTGTGCTGTGCTCCTGCTGCGCTGCCTGCTCCTGGGTCAGGACTTGGGGTGGTATAGGGCCAGCTCCTGGGCTAATTGTGCTGTGCTGGGGGACACTTTGGGGGAGAAAAATGCAGAATCCAGCCCTGCTAGCATCAGTTGTGATTTCCCTGATAGGGTCAGGGCTGGATTGTGGCTGTAACAGCCTGCTCGGAGGTTTCCCAGCCTGAGATCATTGGCACAGAGCCTGTGCAAATACTCTGTGGCTGCAGGGTTCCTCCTTCATCCTTTTCAGGGTTGGTAGTGTTGGACAAACACTGGTGTTTGTTCTTTAGGGTATCATCTTCTCCCATCTCCTTTCAGACAGCTTTGGAGCCTGCCCGGGAATGCAGATTGCTAGGGACTGAGTTATTGTTTTGGTGGAGTATCACCATAGCTTTGCCTGTCTGCTGAATGGAAGCTAAGTGCCTGCCCTCACTGATCACAGAATCATAGAATGCTTTCGGTTGGAAGGGACCTTAAAAACCATCTACTTCCAACCCCCTGCCATGGGCAGGGAAACCTCCTACTGGACCAGGTTGCTCAAAGCCCCATACAACCTGTCCTTGAACACCTCCAGGGATGAGCCATCCACAGCTTCTCTGGGCAACCTGTTCCAGTGCTTCACCACCCTCACAGGAAATAATTTCTTCCTAGTATCTAATCTAAATCTCTCTTGTTTCAGTTTAAAACCCTTCCCCCTCACCCTATGGCTCCAGCTTCCCTGAAGCCCCTTTAGGTACTGGAAGGCTTCTATAAGGTCTTCCTGGACCCTTCTCTTGTCCAGGCTGAACAACCACAACTGTCTCAGCCTGTCTTCATAGGAGAGGTGCTCCAGACCTCTGATCATCTTTGTGGCCTCCTCTGGACCTGTTCTGACAGGGTCAGCCTGATGGCAACCAGAACAATACTGAGCCTGAACTGAGAGTCAGGGAAGGAATTTAACATTATTTTGGAGAATGCAAGTGCAATTCTGAATATCAAATGCATCCCTGGGGCTCTCCTTGCCTCCCTTGCAGATGCTTGACTGGGGGCTCACCCCTGCCATGTGCTTCTGCAGCTGGTATGCAACTCTTCTGACTTCACAAAACACCTTGCAGAGCTGTAAGGCCCCAGCCACCACTACAGGGCACCTGTTTGGAAAGCCCTGCCTGTATAGTGAGGCTCTACAGAGAGGCTTGGATAGATTGGATCAACAGGCCAACGTTAATAGTGCCAGGTCCTGCACATGGGCCACAAAAACCCTACGCATCGCTACAGACTTGGGGAAGTGTGGCTGGAGCTGCTTGGCAAAAAAAGACCTGGGGGTTCTAATTGACAAGTGGCTGTGTGCCCAGGTGGCCAAGAAAGCCAACGGCATCCTGGCTTATATTAGAAATAGTGTGACCAGCAGAAGTAGGGAGGTGACTATCCCCCCTGTACTCAGCACTGGGGAGGCCACACCTGGAGCATTGTGTCCAGTTTTGGGCACCTCAATCCAAGAGAGACATTGAGCTGCTGGAGAGGGTGCAGAGAAGGGCAACAAAGCTGGTCAAGGTCCTGGAGAATAAATCTTATGAAGAGTGACTGAGGGAGCTGGGACTGTTGAGTTTGAGGAAGAGGAGGTTGAGCAGAGACCTCATCACTCTGTACAACGACTTGAAAGGACATTGTAGAGAGGTTGGTGCTGGTCTCTTCTCACAGGTAATTAGCAATAGAACAAGAGGTAATGACTTCAAGCTGCAACAGGGAAGGTTTAGACTGGACCTTAGGAAACAATTTTCACAGAAACAGTGGTCAGACAGTGGAATAGGCTCCCCACGGAGGGGGTTGAGTCACCATCCTTGAATGTGTTTAAGAGTCGTTTAGATGCGTTTAGATGCTGGGGGATATGGAGTAGGGGAGAACTTTGTAGAGCTGATGGTTGGACTCAATGATCCCAAGGTTCTTTTCCAACCTGAATGATTCTATGACCCGGGCTTGCTCACTGCCTTCTCTTTCTTCCAGGCAATGCAACAAGACCTCCAACGGGAGTGACAGCTGCGACTTGATGTGCTGTGGCAGAGGTTACAACCCCTACATGGACAAAGTGGTGGAGCGGTGCCACTGCAAGTACCACTGGTGCTGCTACGTGACCTGTAAAAAGTGCGAGCGGACTGTCGAGAGATATGTATGCAAATGAGAACCCTCCTCTCTCTCCGCCCGGGAGCTGAGACGCCAGCGGCACCCCAGCACTATCCAGAGAAGAGAAAACATTTCCCCAACTACACGCTGTTTATCTTGCAAAGACACAGACTTGGAGAAAGGTGGTAGGAGGGAAAAAAAAAAAAAAAAATAAAAAAACCAAACAACCATACCAGTAAAAATAAGACCCTTAAAAAAACCCCAAACAACCAACCCACAAATATTCCCCCCCCCCAATAAAACACTCTCGGAGAAGACAAAAACTCATTTGGGATAGTATCTTCTTCCACAGTATTTCCTATGGTTGTCAATGACATTCAGCCATCGAGTGCCTTAGTATTTCGAGAAACAAAAGTAGAAACTTTCCCCAGGGAAGAAAAGTGACTCTTTTTTCAAAATAACTAAGGCTCATATCTGCCTGTGCCTTTTAGCGCAAGTACCGAGTCTGCGTTAGGACTGTCCCAGAAGGGAAAACTCTACCACTTTTCAGCAATAACTGCCTTTGCTGCCAAAGACTTAATTTTTGACATGGAAGCATCCACTCTGGATGATAAAGGTGGAAAGATTTCAGGTCAATCCCCTGAAATGAACAGCCCATTTAAACCTTTCTTTTATGCAGGTCTGCGACTTTGAAGTTAACTGCTGCGGGAAAAACTGTCCGTGATTTTTCCAGGCTGGATGGGGTTTCAAATTCAGCTGTGCAAGAACCCCCATGGCATCCTGGAAGCAGTGAGGTACCCTGAGAAGGGCTTTATAGGGTCCAGGAGATTGTGGTAGAGCCTTTAGGATAAAGTAACAAAGTCAAGTCAAAACCCAGTGGGAAAAGTAAGAAAACCAAACAGCTCCTGCTCTTTTCCTCTTGCCCTTTGGGTGTGATGCCCTTAGTCACTGATGTTCTGTCACGTTGGGCCATCAAGTCCTTAGGGAAATGTGCAGCTGCTTCTTTTCCCCCTGCAAAACTATTGACCTGGCCCCAAGAAACTACAGAGAGTGGAGCAGGTCCGGTCCCGGCTACAGGGAGGTCATCCATGCAGGGCAGCAGCTATTCCCAGCAGGACGGAGAGGAAACGTGTCAGTCCTTCACGTGGCTGTGGCCCTGCCCTGACACAGCAAAGAACCACTATCTGTGGCTGTACATATTTTCTTTTGTATGCGGACATACAGAAATATTTATAAGATGTATCTCGTGCTTTCGTCTACTCTACTTCCTACGTAAATATACCTATATATTATAAACAAGCATTAACAATAGTATGAAATAAATGCTGAAGTTACTGGTGCAACAGCAAAATGTTAGATTATTATGTTTCACTCTCCTTCTTGGAAAGCAACCCTGCTTTCTCTCCCAAGGACAGAAGAAGAGCATGGCTCGAGGCACTCGCTGGCGTGGGATAGATAAGTTCCTTTATTCCCTGCCTCCCCAGCCACTTCAGCTTGAGCAGAATTAGCCAAGATACAGTCAAGACAATGAAACAGAGCACTTGAGGAAAGGAAGAGTCACCATTCTTCTTGTGCTTTTTATATCAGCCATCACTCTCATCGGTAAAATATCCCAGTGCCCCCAAGGAGCGTAATAACAAACGTGACTAATACCTCTCACGGGTGGTTTGCTCCTTGCTCCTGCATGTTGTGTTGGAAGGTTTATCTTAAGTTAGATTTCCTTTCTTGCTCTGTTTTGGGGGGGGTTTTTTGTTGTTTTAGTTTTTTTGTTTGGTTGGTTTTTGGTTTTTTTTTTGCAATGGGTATCCAGCTCAGTGTCAGCAAAGGTGACATTGGAGAAGGAGCAGGAGGCAGCAAAGCCTGTGAGGTCCTTCAGGGGCATGCCGTTCCCCAAGCAAGGTGCTGTAAACAGCCAAAAAATCACTCCTACATAAGTGGGGGGGGGGGCAGTGCCCCTTTCCTAGGGGGAAATACATCCATAACACCACAGTCTTCCTTCAAATCCCATTTTTTTCCCCCACCCAGTTGCTCTCTAAGAAGCAATTGCCCCTGACATGTCTCTGGGCAGCCCTGGGAGCTAGAGAAGAGAAGCATTGTGGGCTAGAGAGCAAAATTAGAGATATTTTGTACTCTTCAGCTACTTTGCTTTGCTGTAACGAGTTTGGTTTCCTCGCCTCCTTCCCTCCCCCATCCACGAGCAGGCAAAAAGAGGCCTTTGGTAGTTTGTCAGTGGTTTGTGTTATTGTCACCCCATAAAAGCTGGTGGACTGAAACGTCTCCGCAGTGCGGTGTGATGAGCGGTGGGTGTCTATAGGCTGACATGCAGACAGGCTGGTGGCACAAATCCCACTGCTCTCCAAAGCCAGAATTTGGCTTCGCTTGATATGTAAAGAAATGGTCTACTTTCATTCTTTTAAGGAATTTTATTTTTATTTCCAGTTACTGATGAAGCCAACAAGGCAGGGATGTTCTGACCAAAGAAAAATTTGAGCATTTTAATGCTATTCTGTAATGACTGTTTTTCTTGCTCCCTTGCTGATGTCCTGAGTCTTTCTGCTTGGCGAAAAAATAGTGAGATGGAAGAAATTCTCCATATGCACATTGTTTTCAGCTGCATTTTACTCCTATGGTGTCAGGCCCATGTTCCTCAGCTGCTTTTCCCATGTCAGAAGAAACCATAACTTTTCAGAGCATGAAAAGATGTGAGCAAGCCCATCAGGCACCTGAAGGGTCCATCAGGTGGGAAATGACCCCTCAGCAGACCTTTAGCCATGGTGGTACCTCATGCTTCATGTCTGTCTCTGCCCACAGCTGTCTGTACTGAAGATGTTGAACTGAAATGACTGCAGTGCTTGGAGTTTTGCATTTGGGGGCATCCAGGCTCAAAAATCTCTGCTAGTTCCTCTAGATAATCCATAAGGAGCTTCAGCTGAATTTTGCTGCTTTGAGCTAAGAGTCTCTGAGGCCCCAGCCCATGTTTTGGGCTGTTGCTCTACAAATTTATGCCTTTACACTGGTTTTGCTATAACTCTTATATTTCAGAGTTCTTCTCCGGAGCAGCTTCACCCCAAATTAACAATGTGCCTGGGGTCATGTGCCTTACTGAGATGAGAGCCATGCACAGGGAAAAGTCTGATAAACATCAGCCTCCCTTCTTACACAGTCCTGCTTCATCCAGCAAATTATTGTGGTCTCCTTCCTGATGGTGTGGCATTTTCTAATTTTTCAGAAAATGTCTGTCTATAAGAGGAAGGCAATGCTTTCTGTTTTCTTTTCCTTTTAATACAAACTAGGAATAAAAAGAGTCTATAACATGAGACCGCGCTGGTGGAATGACTCATGGTCCGTCTTGCTCCTTGCAACCTGGCTCTGATGCTTTTCTCCTGGCATCAGTAGTGAAGCACATAGGGGCTAGAAGAGAAGTGTCCTTGCTCTCAACTGCAATGCTGGGTGCAACAAGAGTCCAAAACGTAGCTTCCAAATTATTTTCTCTGCATGTGTGGCCTGAAAGATCCTTGGGAGTACATTTGTCACAAACCAGTTGTGCAAGGAAAACATATCCCTAATGACAAGACAAGACATTCATGTACCAGTGTCCTTCCTGCCCCAGCCCCTCAGCAACCAGTTTTCAAGGCTTTGCTCCAAAACACTGAGGTCTTTCAGTTTCTGAATGGAATGGCTTTAATTATGGTGGATGTGTCTGTCAGGCGATGCTACAGTTCCCTCTCTCATAACATGTCCTGCCACGTCCTAACAGCTGGTATAGTTTGGCCCAGCTCCATCTCCTACTACACAGCTCTGCTGATTTACACTAGCTGGGAAAATACAGCTGATATAGTCCCATAAATACTAATATTTCAAAATATTACAGGATTACCCCTGAGGGAAAACGGCAAGCTATCTTGAAAAGTATTATGTTGGTGGCTTTGTAGCATTTATTCATTTGAAAAAAATATCCGTGAATTAATAAAAGAGTTTTGACTTAATGCTATTTCAAAATCTGAGGATTTAGACTATGTGTTCTGTTTTTATTATTTTTTGATGAATCCCCACCACCACCATCCTCACCCTCTTCCAGTTTTATATAAATTAGGTTGCTCCCCAAGATAGGCAAATGACATTCATTACACAAAATTCCCATCCGACTGTTTAGTTTCATCCTGAAAATGGAAAGTATCTTAATCGTGCCAAAGCAGGCAGCCCACGAGTGTTTCACATGCAGCTACAAAAGCCCTTGTTGAGGGGAAAGGGGGTGGGTAAAGGAAGCAAAAATCTGAATGCAATTATCAATGCCTTTGTCAGGAAGGTGATAAAAGAGTCCATGAGGGACCATCCCTTTTCCTGATAGAAAGCACATCCCTGTGGACAACCAGTAGCATCATCCAAGTGTGTTGGGATCGTGCTGCCCAGGTCTGGGCTACCTGCTATGGGGAGATCACAGAACCACAGAATCACAGAATGGTCAGTGTTTGAAGGAAACTCTGGAGATCATCTAATCCAAACCCCTACCAGAGCAGGGTCACCCAAAACAGGCTGGACAGGAATGCACCCATGTGAGTTAGAGTGTCTCCTGAAAAGGACACTCCACACCATCTCTGGGCAGCATCTTCCAAGGCTCTGCCACCCTCACAGGAAAGAAGTTTCTCCTCATGTTGAGATGGAATTTCCTGTGTTCCAGTTTGTGCCCATTACCCCTTGTCCTGTTGCTGGGCACCACTGAGAAGAGTCTGGCCCCATCCTCTTGCTACCCGCCTTTTAGATATTGCTCAGCAAAGATGGGATCCTCTCTCAGTGTCCTCTTCTCCAGGCTGAACAGCTCCAGGTCTCTCAGCCTTTCCTCAGCAGAGAGATGCTCCAGTCCTTGATGATCCTTGTAGCCTCCACTGGACTCTCTCCATCAGTTCCCTGTCTTTCTTGAACTGGGGGGCCTGGAACTGGACACTGCCTCCTGCTGGGAGGAGGCTCTGAGCTGCTCGAGGACATGGGGACCAAGAGGAAAATTCAGCCCTGGGTTCTTTTGTCTTTACCACCCTCACCCCACCAGAAAGGATTTCCCTTCCCTACATTGGGCAGAGGGTCATGAAACACCATCACTTTTCTCCCAAGAGCAGATGGGAGCCAGCATAGGCACGACTTTGTCCTCTACACATGGGACACAGAGCAGAAAGCAAGATTTGGGAGAGGAGGGGAAAGAGCAGGAAACTTAAAATCCACCTGAGATTAATGACTTTAACATGTACAACATGTTTTGTTTTGCTTTGTTTTCCCCTCAGGACCAGTTTCATCAGTAAGACAGAGTTTGATTAAATATCTCAGCACAGCCATGGTTTATTCATCTAGAGCAAAAAGTTACCCCCTGTTCAGGGAAGCAGCATTATCTTTGTTTTCTGATTATAAGAGTGACAATAATAATAAAACAATAACAATGGCATGCATTGTGGACTGTTTTTATTTCCTTTTTGTCAAGAGTAAGTGAACTGTATTTTGTCTGTGTTGTAAAGATAAAATGAGTTATTTTAAAGATCTTTTTCTGGATTGGGTGGAGGTTTTTTCCTAAGTGGAAGTTTTCAAGGTATTCAGCAGAACCACATGGCCTTGAGATTTCTCTTAAGGAAACAGAAAGGCAGAAGAGGGTGTGATGCTTTTGCATGGCTCCAGGAGCTGGGAGGTGAAGGGAAATGCTGCAAAGGCTGCAGAGCTTATGAGAAAGCAAATGAACTTGAAGTGTTCTGTTGGGGCTCTTGTGCTGCCGCCCATCCAGGGATGAGCTTTGGACCTAAACCTGGCCGTGGGTTGAGTTGCTCTGAGAGTTTCCCCACTCGTACAACACAGCGACAGCTCAAAAGGAGGCAGCTTGCACGTTTTGAGCTAAACATGTGAATAAGTGTTCTTCTGGACCCAGGCCAAAGCGCTGAAAACCTTGGAGAACTGAATCCTATAAATGCCAGTTATCGATACCTCAGATCTCTCTGCGAGGTAACTGCTGACAAACACGGGCTTTTTAAAGTAGAGACCCCCGTTCCTTGGAAATTTTCTAACTCTGTGAGACTGGGCCCCAAACTCACTCAGTCTGGGATCAGGTCCGTAGCATTGCTCAGCGGTGATGAATGATGAACCCAGGCTGGAGCAAGGGTGGGAGTATAAAATAAAACGAGGTAAAGTCAGTCGCTCACAAGCCCATGTTTGTCTGAAGCTCAGATTTTGTGACAGCTTAATTTCAGCATCCTTGAGCATCTCTCAAAATCCATACTGAATTTCAGAGGAAAGAGAGATTTTAAGTCCATCCAGGAAGCCCAGGAAGCCAGGGGTTTTCTTCCTTACCCATTGTTCCTCACCTTAAATTTCAATCCATTTAGGATTATCCCAGATCATCACATCTGATCCTAAATTTCAAGCTATTTAGAATTATCCTAAATAATGATGGATTTATAATCTCTCTTTTCTTTGAAATTCAGAGTGAATTTTCTGAAAGCAGTCAATCCTTGAGGAGATGGAAGCTGAGCTGTCACACATCCGTAGAGTTTCAGAGAATTAGGATTATCCTAAATAGCTTGAAATTTAGAATGAGGTGCTATAATCTGTGTCATCATGAAAAAAAAATCATTGATAGCGCAACTCCATCACCAACGAAAACCAACCAGTGGGCATATCCCAAATAAAATGTTCCTTCCTCGGGTCCAAGAGGCTGATCATGCAAAGGAGGATCCAGACCTTCCTCTGCTGGGTGCAGACACAGAAAACACACACCACCTGCAGCTACTTTCCACCCTGCTACCTGCTCAATATGCAATTAATTTTACGAAGTGTTGCACATGTTGGCTGGGGCCAGGCTCAGGCAGGAAGACTGTTTTCTTTTCTAAGTTCCTGCTCCATCCAGGGCTGCTCTCCTCATCTGGCTCGGACAGATTAAAATACCACCTTGGTGCTCACCTCTGCAGGTGCTTCCTTCCCTGCTGCAAGTGGCGAGGAGTGTGAGCTGGAAGTATCTTTGTGTCTAGGGAAAGTGGGAGATGATGGCTAGAAACTCCTTGAATATCCACACTTGAGGAGCAGCCCTCAGCACCACCATAAAAGCTTCAAAGTGACAGTTGCAAAGACTTAGCTGATTTAAGGCAGTCATAGCTCCCCCAGCTGACCCCCACACATAACTCTTCCTCCCCTGGATATAGGGCTGCTCTCAGCAGTGAAACATCTGGTGCTGTTCAAGGCTTTGCCTTGACCTTGGTCCTGCAGGAGACCTCTGACCATCGGGGCTTGGAAGAGGAACATCAAGGGGATATCTAAGGGCACTTGGGCCATGAAGATGATCTGAGGGCTGGAGCACCTTTCCTATGAGGACAGGCTGAGAGAATTGGGGTGTTCAGCCTGGAGAAGAAAAGGCTCCAGGGACACCTTACAGCCCCTTCCAGTCCCTAAAGAGGATCCAGGAGAGATGGAGAGGGACTCTGGATCAGGGAGGGGAGCCGTAGGATGAGGGGGAACAGTGTTACAGTGAAAGAGTGGAGATTTAGATGAGACATTAGGAAAAATATGGGCACAAGTTGGAACATAAGAGGTTCCACTCAAATATGAGAAAAAACTTCTTTACAGTGAGGGTGCCAGAGCCCTGGAAGCAGGCTGCCCGGGGAGGTTGTGGAGTCCCCTTCTTTGGAGATTTTCAAGACCCGCCTGGATGCCGTCCTGAGTTACATGCTCTAGTTCTAGGCAGTCCTGATTCAGCAGGGGATTTGGACTAGATGATCTCTATGGTCCCTTCCAACTCTAAAAATTCAGTGAAATTCTTTGCTGTGAGGGTGGTGATACCCTGGCCCAAGCTGCCCTGAGAAGCTGTGGCTGCCTCATCCCTGGATGTGTTCAAGGCCAGGTTGGATGAAGCTTTGAGCAAGGTGGCCTGGTGGGAGATGTCCCTGCCCATGGAAGGGGGGTTGGAACTGGATGATCTTTAAGGTCCCTTCCAACATGAACCATTCTATGATTCTATGATTTCAAATAGTCTCAACATTTAAACAACTTAATTGCACCCCTGGTGATGCAAGGACTCCAGGACATTTCTTCCCTCCATAACACCAATCCCAAGAGCTCTTCTAGGACTGCCATGGACCATCCAACCGTGTGACACTCAAAAATGTGCTTTGCAAAGCCATGGGGCTGGTCCAGCTTCATAATTGCCACCAACACACATAGGTCAGGTAAGACCTCCAGATGTGGTCCTTACAGCCCCAGATCACCAAGGAGGGCTTCTGAGTAAAAAAAAAAAAAACCTTAGCAAACAGTCCCAAGTTGTTGAATCAATTCCCCCAGGAGGAATTCACCTCCTCTAACATTGCACAGGTCGTGGAGCAAGCTGTCCTCACCTCCCTGTGCTGTCAATAAAGATATTTCTAGCGTGCTAGAAATTTGGCGTGCCTCCAGGGAGGGGATGGGGATGAGGATAAGATGAATTGTGTCCATTGGGAGTCAGCGTGACCCTTTTCATGTAGACATCCGTAGAGCAGATGTCAGTGGTTGGATGAGATTATCCTTAGCCTGATGCTTGTCGTAGAGGTCCTTCTATTTTGATGTTTGGTCTTGTTATAAACTAAGCTAATTAGTTGTTAAGCATAGCTGGACTATTAGCATCAGAGCATGATCATATATAACTCCTATGCCCAAAACGATTACAGCTGGCATATATTATTTTACATAAATTGCTTAAAGACACTTCCAAATAAAACAATGAGATTCAATGGATGAAATCAAGCATTGTAAACATGTACATGTAGCTGGTTAGATTTACTTTTTCCTATTCTCTCCATTAGAGGGAACATTTTCATCTTGGGATTTGCACACAATTCGAAGGAAACTAAAAACGTTAACTTTTGTGGAGTTTATAAAGAAAATAAACCATTCAAGCACACTGTCCACTTTGCAGTTGCAGTCAAATGTCAGACTCAAGGCCCCTGAACTTGACTCTTATTATTAATTGCTTTGGTACAAAGTAACTTTTTTTTTTTTTTTTTTAACCCAACCATTAAAGAGACTATTCTAGATAATAAAATATAAACAAAGAAACTTCAAAGAACAAAATGAATTCCATGCAGTAACTGTGTTTTACATGAATAGTCAATAGCTGGTAGAGGATTTCTACTTGCAAAATATTTTCCATTACTCTCTGTAGCCTGGTTAATAGCATAAGTGCCCTGGCTTACCTTTAGGAGACTTGGATTAGCTGAGAGATCTTGCTGCATAGAAAAACACACTGATCATCCTTTCAACATTGTCCTCTTTCTCCTAAAAATGATCTGTCTAACGAGGTTGACCTTCTTTCTTGTGGCTGATATCCTGATGGTGCTTTTGAAAGTTGTATCACTTATCTCAGGATATCACTTCTTTCAATGGCATGTGTACTGGATGAAATATATGAGAATAAAGGAATTATGGAGAATGAGCTCCAAAAAAAATCAGCACTCAAGGGGAAGATGCTCTGAAGTGTTTTTTTGGCACCTAAACTCAATAGTGAGATGAGTGCCTCAGTGACTAATATATTATTGTATATTTTGTCCTTTTTTTAGTCCAGACCCATTGCTCCTTTCCAGCTTTACAACTCATGTGGGTATATAAATAGGATAGACAGAAAGGAATTGAATCCGAGAATTCACCAATATTTTTTTATTAAATAAAAATCCCACCCTCTTCAAGCACAACCAAATGCAACTCCAGGGATCTCAAAGCCCATCCAAGTTTCCCTTCTGCAGCTTTCATGCAGAGGAGCACCTGGGGTGTGAATCATCTCATGCAGCTCCAGGTGACAGTGGTGGAGACACCTCCCTCAGAGAGAATCCAGCAGAGTCTTCATGATGGTTGGGTGTGAGCAAGGTATGAACTGGCTGCATCCTCTCTGTAGTTATGTCTTTTAGCCTGGTCTGGGGGTAGGAACATCTGATTTGTGTTTTACCTGGTTTGCCTCTGAGATCCAGCCAGCTTCACCTACTTCTGGATTATAATTGAATCCAGGGCTGGTTCTGCTGGGTTACATGCTAAGGGGCTTCTCACCACTCTAGCTGGAGCTAGGTAACTGAATTATGTTAGAAATCCAGCGGAGGTGGGTTTATATTTATCATCACCCTGTAACTGGGACTGACATAAAAAAGATTAAAGCAATAAAACCCAAAATAGAATGTCTTCTTGCAGGGTTTGGTGGGGTTTTTTGGGGTTCTTTTGGTTTTTTGTTTTTTGTTTTTAAAAGGCCTGAAGTTTTCAACTAGGATTTGCCTTGACAGGATAAAGTACATTTTCAGACTCAGCTTCTTAATGGGCTACATCTGCTTAATGTAATTTTGCATCTGAACTGTGTGTCTTGTCAGATGCAAGAACAGTCAGAGCTGCACTCAGCGGTACTCACTTTCCCTGGAATCAGATAAACTCAGCCCAATAAGTTAGTTTTACTGCTCTCAGTATCACCCTGTTATCTTTGTGAGTGATTTAGTCTGTGCTTCCCAAACTGCTCCATTCTTTCCCAACGAAAGAAATGGAGCTCCCAAAATAAATGTAAACAAATTATTCCTTCTTCCACTCTCTTTTTCTTTCTCTTCCCCTTTCCTTCTTTCTTTTCCTTTCCTTTCTTTTTCTTTCATCTGCTCACTCTTGCTCTTTCTCTCTTTTTGTTTTGCCTTTTTTCTCACTTTTTTTTGTCTCATTCTCTCTCTTTCCAGCAATAGGCTATATAAAACAATTCACAGTTAGAGTGTTTAAAAGTATAGCTTTTTGCTCAAAGAGAAGCTATTTAATTAGGCAATTGTGACCTGGTTCTCAGCTGGTGTAAATCAGCAGCGATGATTTATACCAGCCGAACATATGAATTCTGGTGTTTCGTAGCGGGTTTTAGGTCTGCCTTGTAAAGTGCATTGGGCTGTGTATTATATTAGCTACAAGAACATTTTGTAAAAATACAGTTGTATTTTATGCCATATTCTTTTTCATATCCTTTATATTCCCACGTTGTTTGCATGATTAAACAAGAGGAAAGACGGACTTGTCGTTGCAGAACAGACTGGGAGCCGGGTGATAATGGGGAAGTCACTTGAAGCTGAGGTGCTGAGTATCCCGTACGAGGTATTGACAGATCGCAAGCCCCGCTGGAGCCCACTGTGCTTTATGGGGATCTAAAGGGCCTTGAGAGTCATCTGGAGCTGTGATGGATGCAGCCCACAGGTTGGAAGCTCAGGAGGGAAGGAGGTGGGATTAGGTGTCAACCCACCATGGCAATGGAAGGGAAGGACAGTGCAGTGTGGGGGGAAATAAGAAGCAGTATTTGTGCTCTTTTGGAAAGGAATTTAATTTTCTCAGAAAGACTGACAGATCTATCCCTGGGGTAAATGAATTTAAGAGTGACAATTGATATATGGATCTCTGATTAGGGGTATCTGAGAACCTGGTGAATATCTTCTGCTCCTCTCACAGGGTTAGCTACGCCTGGCAGAGGGTTAGGAAAGGAATGAACCCTTGGGAGTGGCAGTGTCTGGCCAAAGCCTGGCCAAAAGTTTGTTTGTCAGAGCTGATAGCTGTGGGAGAGAGGACATGTTCTGGAGGAACTTGAGGGGGGATCTGATCAACACCCATAAATACTTAAAGGGCAGGTGTCAAGAGGATAGGACCAGTCTTTTCTCAGTGGTGCCCAGGGACAGGACAAGAGGAAATGGGCACAAACTTGAACATAAGAAGTTCCATCTAAACATGAGGAGGAATTTCTTTCCTGTGAGGGTGATAAAGCCATGGAACAGGCTGCCCAGAGAGGTAGTGGAATCTCATTCTCTGGACATGTTCAAAATCCACCTGGACACATTCCTGTGCAACCTGCTCTGAGTGACCAAGCTCTGGCAGGGTGTTGGACTAGATGATCTCCAGAGGTCCCTTCCAACCCCTGTCATTCTGTGATTCTGATTCTGTGACTGCATTTTGGGCCCTGATTTGTTAAGGATATAGGTCTTTTGGGACATTCTTCTTATGTCTTCCAAAATGTCTGTATGGCTATCCTCTGTCCTTTCAGATGTCTTCTGCTCTCAGTGGTCACTTTCTGCTAACTTTTGCAGGGAACTGAGGTTTTAAGATCACCAAAAGTAATGATATCCCATCTGGCTAGAAATGCTAACCTTGCTGCTAAGGTGGACTCCCTCTATCTGCGATTAGAAATTGGCATTAGGAACCAGTTTCATACTTGTATAAAGGAGCGCAGAACTTCTCTGATAAAAATAGCACACTGATAAAGGTAGTTCAGCATTATTCTCCTAAATGATCAATTATACTTGGCATACTTAAGAGAGCAAATGAAGTAACTGTACTTCTTGTAGAGCTAGGTAAATTAATTTAATGATAATAATCCCAAACTCTTGGAGCTGATTTCCCATCTCTATTCTGGCTAAATTGTCTTTAAAACATGATAAATCTATGGGCATAAGTCGAAGAAAGGCATTTCTCTATGAAAGACCAATTAATTTTCCTTCTCTCCTTCATGCTCAGTTATAACCAGGAATTCATAGGAGTGTGCTTGAGAGTGGAAAACTGTATTATCCTTTAAATATGGTGTCCCAGCTACAGCTGAACTTTCTGTTTGGACTTTGACCAAGCTGCTGGGCTTAAATCCCAACTTTGGAGCTACCAGATGGACTACATTATTCTCACTTGCAGAAAACCTATCAGACAAACTGTTTCAACCAGAACAGGTCTGCTACTCATGGAAGGCGCGAGGTACTAATGGGACATTGTGTTCCTGCCATGGGTGCCATGCTCCTTCTGGTACCCATCTCAGCTTGCATCCTACTTTTTTTTTTAAATTCCGTAGATCAGAGGAGTGGGAAAGGGTCTAGTGGTGGCACAACCCTGCTAAGAGATGGGGCATGGCCAGATGGATGTGCCTAAATGAGGACCACCAGCATCTCAGCATCCCAGCAGCCTGAAGTGCTTCGCGGGGGAAAGTCTCAACCCAGCCAACAGGCACTGCCAAAGGGAGAGACGTGTTGGAAATCACACTTCTTTCTTGGACTCAAGTGCCTGCGTACTGCCCCGAGATACCTGCATCTTTGGCTGCATTTGACTAGTAAATAAACCAGGGCTGGAGACCGTTCGCTGGCTGCCCAGGGCAAGTGGCACAGCAGAACTTGCAACCAGATGGTTTTTATCCCCCAAACAGATGACTTTGCCCCTGCTGAGTTTTGTCAATGATCCTTGCCCTTTGTGAGGATGACCATGCCTGGATGTTGTCTAGACTCACTAGCTGCTGTGGGCCTGAGACGTGGTGGGGAGTAAGCTGAGATTTAAACAGTCTGGATGATCATGGAAAAGAGCTGGTGCCATTTCTCTGGCTCTAGCTCGCTCTTTAACGCAGACATAACCTTGGAGCCTTAAAGCATTGTTTAACCCTTTGGTTTTCCTTTCCTGAAATTGTGCATTCTTCCCTTGAGCTCCTGTCACCTTCTTGTATCCCAGAAGAGAGTCTTGGGATACAGTCTCCCAGCTCTGTTGGCTGAAGAGCAAACTCCCTTGTTTTTTGTGAACCTGGTTCCTAACAGCTTCATTTGGTGTCCTTTCATTTTCCTTCTACAAGAAAAGTTTCTTGTACTGAAAGACGTCTCTCTTCATCCCTCCTGGATGTCCTTCCAGGACATCTTCTCATTTTTATGTATCTATCACCCTCCTAGGCCTCAAGAATGCATAACAGATGCATAAGAGAGAGAGCTTGCTATAGGTGGTAGTCAAGCAACACACAGGTTGTAGATGTCTCTTTTTGTCCCTCGTCAGAAATGAAACCTTGCAGCTTTTTGACTGTAAGAAGGAGGAGGCACTGTGATGTCAATCCAGGATTCCTTCACTTTGGACAGTTAAGATAGCACTGGGTCACATTTGCTTAGTTTTCTTGTCCCAGTGCCTCTCAGGAGATTTCATACCCAAAGGAAAGAACTCAGACAGTGGTTCTGGTCCACAACATGGAGAAGGTCCAGGAGACAGAGAAATGTCCTTTTTCATGTAAAACACATCAAGCTCTCAACCACAAGAAATGAACCACATCATCTTCACCAGTGATACCAGGTCAAGTTTAGATTTGTTTATTTATCTCTTAATAAATTGAAGGCTGAGAGAGGAAATTATGAAAAAAGTGGTGGGAAATCTATGTACCTCTATTAAATGTGTTACGCTTTTATGAGATCACTTCATATGCTGCTCAGTCAGAGGAGCACACAACGAGGACCAGAAATTGATCCCAAAATGCTTCAGGAGTGGGTAGCTTCCCTGTTTTCCCATCTTTGGGCACCAGGGGTTCAAGAACAAACTCCTGGGAGTTTCACTGCAGGGGGATTACCTGAGTCACAGAGGTCTGTGCCTCAGATGGAGGCCTTAGCATCATCCCTGACACTGTGGAGATGCGTTCAACTCATCATAAGATGAGGTCTGCAGGATAAGCACAGGCCTCCCTATTTCAAGAAACTAGGCAGGGGGCTGGTAGTCCACAAGATTTTCATGGCACCACCAAACCTCACCACTATCCAGCGCCTTCCATTCCTAGTGCATGGATAGGAGGTGAGGAGCTGAGCTCCACAAGCATCTGGGGAAATAAAAAACCAACTGGCTTTTCTGGCTTCATGTCAAGATGGAAAACAGATGGGATCCTTGTACTGTGGGTTTCTTCCTCCCTGGCAAGCAGATGTTGTAGCCTTTTCTAGAGCGGGTTGGAGAAACGTGCCCTCTTCTCCAAGACCCAGCAAAGCTCCCCACCAGGAGAAGGGAGATTAAGAGATACAGACCTTTTCTTGGCCCAGATTACAGCCTGCAGCCTGACTAGCCTGCAAAGAGGGTGTAAAAGAGAGTGTGTATGGGGGCACTGACACCCACTTCATCATGGCTTTGCATCCCTGGGAAAGGATCTGCAAAGAGACTCAGGAGTGTTGGTTGGCTCAAGGCGGAGCTCCTTGCACAGCCTGTGTGGGAATTTTTTAAGTATATGTAGTCAATCGTGACCTGGTTGTAGAAACAAGTGGGAAGTCTGGGTCCTTTGTGTGCAGGAAAAGGCAGGTAGTGGGTTTAAGGGTGGGCTGAAAGGCAGAGGGCTGGGAGAAAAGAAAGTGCAACAATCAAGGAAAAGAAAGGAATGAAGTCACTGATTGCTTCTCAAGGCTGTATTTTAAAATGTCACCTGATTGGTTTTCAAGCCAGAAAGGTTTCAAGTCCAGTGGGTTTCCAGTAATGATGGTAAAATAAGGAGGAGCATTGAAAGGAATTTGTAAACTTTGTATTTCTTTCCCAGTTTTTTAAAGTTTCATGAAAAGGACTTTTGTCCTTCCTGGCTGGAAATCAAACTTGGGAGTAAAAACTTGTCTATGTTCACCAAGAGAAAAGACTTTTTCTCAGCAAGGTTTCCAATACTTGGATTTGTGACATTGGAGGCTTTTTTTCTTTCTTTCTTTTTTTTTTAGGAAGAAATGTTTCTCTGTGTCTATGATTTGCAAAATTTCATGTTGTGCTCACTTATCTGTGGAGAAGAAGCCTTTTTTGTAGACAAAGTCCCCAGAGCTGAAGGTTTTCAGCCCCAGGAGGGACTAAGACATTTACAAGGAAAATATCATGCTGCCACCTCCTTCATTTGACGATAACATTGCAAGGTGGATGGCCATCTTCCAGGTGATCTGTGCTTCATCAGCTGGAGCAGGGCAACCACAGACCAAGGGCTCTTCTGGGTCTGCTCTTCTCCAGCCACAGCTGGAGAAAAGGCAGAGCACCCTCTAAGATGTGCAGCAGTTAGTTTCTGGAGCCCTTATTAAATCATATGGTTACATCAGGCACTGGGCAACTCATTGCAGCCTTTACAGCACACCACAGAGTGGAGATGGCAAGAAAATGAGGATGAGTAGTAAGCATCTCAGCTCATGGATAAGAAGGGAACAACCAGTCCCTATGAGCACCACAACAAACACTGGGACTGTGTCCTGGCCTAAAACACTTCTTAGATAAGTCATAGTTGAGTCTGGAGTTTCTACAAAGCTTTCTTTTAAGAGAAGGAGATACAACTTCATTTCACTGAATTTTTAGAGTTGGAAGGAACCATAGAGATCATCTAGTCCAACTCCCCTGCCGAAGCAGGATTGCCCAGAGCTAGAGCATGTCACTCAGGACGGCATCCCAGAAGGGGGCTCCACAACCTCCCTGAGCAGCCTGTTCCAGGGCTCCTACACCCTCACTGTGAAGCAGTTTTTTCTCATATTTGAGTGGAACCTCCTATGTTCCAGCTTATGCCCATTACCCTTCATCCGCTGAAAAAAGTTTGGCTCCCTCCTCCTTCAACCCACCCTTTAGATACTTATAGGCGTTAATTAGGTCCCCCTCAGCCTTCTCTTC
>BJBW01012257.1:0-19827 GCA_004320125.1 Scolopax mira | reverse complement strand
AGTGCTTGTTTTTGATTTCCTGCTTTAACCTTGAATATGAAACACTCTTTCTTATCAGGAAGCTGTTAGGTGGTGTTGCAAAAAGGCCTGGATGCTGTAGGATCCACAGTATGTGGCTGTGAATAAGATATGTGCTCTCACAAGTGCTATTGAAAAAATCCTGCCTCTTAGGAGCTGGAAGAAGCTATTCCATTCCTAAACCTCCATCTTGGTGGCACTGCTCTGGCAGGGTGTGAAGCATAAAACCACAGAGCTGAGCACTTGTTTGCTCCTGGCACCAAGTGATGTTTATATAGCAGTTTGTAAATCCCCATGTTGGCTTTAGGGTTCTGTTGCAGCACAGTAGTGTTGGTACCTGTTTGTGCCCATTTTCTACTGCAGAAAAGCCATGGCCATCAGTCTGAGAGGTGTTTATATCCCCTAATTTGGGATGTCTATGGTATTATAAAAATTTGCCTCAACTGTACTCCATTACAGAATGGAAAGAGGGTTTCTCTTTGGAAAAAGAAATATATTCTAGTCCTGATTTCAGAAAGCGCTGGTGGAATTAAGTTAATCCTAAATTTTTAGGGGTAGTTAGACTCACAGATCGAGGTGTTTGTGTGCTGTGGCCTGTGGACCAAAATAATCCTTGGTGTATCTGCTCTGCAGAATGTCATGAATTTGGACTAATGTATTTGGGGAGAGGTGCCATGTGAGTCTTCAGACATGAGCCCAGTGATATTAAGTGACCATTAAACTTTTTATTAAATCTCACAATAAATGGCATATTAATCCATACAAAATATCTTAACAAGCTGACTTACCAGGAGATCTCAGTGAGCTGTTATACATAGGGTGTAACGCAGTGCAATGTGTGTATTAATGACCTCAAGCAAAGGATCATGTCATTACTAGCAAGGTTTGCAGTTTGGAGCAATAGCTGGCAGTGGTGACTAATGGTAAGGGAAGGGCAGTTAAACATAATTTCTTAAACTGGAATGATTTAAATAAAAAGTGCTTTTAATGTGACCAAAAGCCAGCATATGCTTCTGGGAAGTGAAGAGGTGCATAGCACTTACAGGATGTGGGACTGCCTCCTGGAAGGCATTGACTTCCAGAGGGGATGGGCGGTCATGGTCAATAAACAGCATATGATGGTTGTCCAATATAATCCTGTGGCTAAGGCAGCTAATGGGAGCCTCAGATGCATAACCAGGGGAAAACAGAGTAGAAGGAGGAAAGTGATATTACCTCTGTTTTCTGCAATAGTATATCCATTGGTCAGAAATGATCATCGCTTGATCTATCCTACCTTTGATTAAGTCTACACCTTGTGGCTGATTTCAGTGCAAATCTCATCAGATTAATGTGGAGTTATCTGCTGCAGACACATAACATGTGGGCTGTTGAGTCACACAGATATACTAACTCAGGTCCTAAGAGCAATTCCTTGCTCTTAGCACAGTGATAAGCTCCAGATGATAATTCTTGTCTTTTAGCAAAACTGATGTACTCAGAGGTAGGGCTGTGCTGTTTTGGAGCCCGAGTGGTCATTGTTTGCTCTGTCTTTTCTGGTCTATTCATCAAGGTGTGATGTAGACCCACTGTTAGATTCTTTTCAGACTCATTAAATCATGGCAGTTCCCAGAAATGGACCTGGGAGATGTGTTCTCAGCTCCCTGGAAAATTATGACTGTTATTCTATCACATCAACAATTGAACAGGCATTCTTACAGGCAAATAATAACAGATGAGGTGGGGAGATGATTGAAAGGTGTAACCAATAAAAAGAACAAAGCAACAGGGATGGAAAATTATTGCAGATTAATTGCAAAGCAGTTACAGATGTAAAGCACAACTCAAATAAGTTAGGTAAGAAAAAGATAGCTTGATAGACAAGGAATAAAATTCAAAGAGCAGGAACAAATGCAATTTCAACAGGCAGTTTTATGAGGAATTATTGCCCTGAAGTACAGAATCTGAGTCTGGAAGAAATACCCAATGAAGCAGAAAGAAAGTAGTTTTTTATCTGAAGAGGTTAAGGTTTAGGAGCAACTTCTGTGACAACCCTCTAATATCAGCAGAGATCTGACTGCCGTTATTCCCCTGGGTAGCCTTGAGACAGCTCTGGGCTTCTCCATCCTACAGAACAAGACCAGCAGCAGCCTGCCCCTTTCATGAATGATTGTGGGTCCTGTCCATAGTTCAACAGCACAGGATAGCAAGAAACTCAGAGGTAGAAAATGCGAACCTGAAGGCTGAATGAATTTGATGAATACTTAACTTGTGAAATGTGTTACCCTGGGTTGTCATGGTGCCCACCACATTGAAACAATGCATTAAAAAAGTATTCATATGGAAAAAGGCTACATTAAGTTGACAGGTTGACATTAGAGTTGGGTCTGTCTGGCCAATTGAGCTGATATAGGCAGCATGTACCAGTTTTTTTCAGCTCCTAGGTATGTGCATGTGATGCAGCTATCGTCTTTTCAATGTAGGTAGCAGCTCCTGCAGTATTCACAGGTAACATTCCTGTCATTGAGGCTCCTTGAAAGTCCAACTATAAGACTATCACAATAGGTTGGCATAACTTTTCCAAATATTAATTTCACTGAATTTCACTGAATTTTTAGAGTTGGAAGGGACTGTAGAGATCATCTAGTCCAACACCCCGGCCGAAGCAGGATTGCTCATAACCAGAGCATGTCACTCAGGACTGCATCCAGGCAGATCTTAAAAATGTCCAAAGAAGGGGACATTCCTAATGTTTGCTACAGCTCGAATCCCTATAGGCCCCTTCTATAAGGGGCTATAAGTCCTCCCCAGAGCCTTCTCTTCTCTAGACTGAACAATCCAAACTCTTTCTTATCTTCATAGGAGAGGTGCTCCAGCCCTAAGATCATCTTTGGGGCCCTCCTCTGGACTCACTCAACAGGTCTGTGTCTTTGTTGTGTTGGGGGCCCCAGAGCTGGTTGCAGTGCAGCAGGTGGGGTCTCACGAGAGCAGAGTTGTTTTCCTTAGCTATACTTTTTCATTTTTATGTGTTACGTGTGTTATTGGAATACTATTGAATTAAAAGATCTCTTAAGAATAATGCTTAAAAATCCCTTTCTGTGTTTAAAACACACATCTCACTGACTTCTTAGTACACTGGAGCGTAAGCATTGCACAATAACATATCCTTTTTTCCATTGTTTGTGCAGTTGCCTGAACAGGGACATGCGCTGTATTTGTGCTGATTGCTGTTCTGGCATTTCTTCCTGCTTTGCAAAACACATCAAATACATCTCTGTTGCATTCACTTCCCAATTTTGCTTACAGATGCTTATCGATATATCTTCTTGGCCTTCATCTATGGTTCTTTGTAACTGTTTCTGTTGCTGCTTGGTATATGCGTATCTGTATATATCTCAACTCCAATAGTGTCAAATCCATTCCAGTAAAGCTCATGGACTTGTTTTTTAATAGTTACAACCTGTCTGTTTTTCACTTGAGAAAGTCTACTTAAGAAGGACTTTTATGACCTTATCTTCAGAGGAAAGGGTCCTTAAATTTGCCTCTTCATTTCATCTCCTCCTGATTGCAGTTTTTTAAAAAGTAATGCACTGAGCTCTAGACTCGCTATGGATCTGCAAATGCATTTTCATCTTTGCTGGTTTTTGTATTAATTTTCACAGAATACATTGCATTCACGGGATAAAGCAAAAATAGTAAATGAGACTTTTTCTAAAAAACTGGCAGAAGCCTCATGTTTACAAGCCCTAGACTTCATGGTGGACTTAAGCCACCATGGTATCTGCTGTGTCAATACACATCTTGGAATTAAATACATGGCAACATACCAAGAGGCCTTTATTTTCTTCACCCAAGAGTGATGTTCTATATGGTAACGAGCAAAAATGGAGATCAGTGAAGATCTTTGACTTGGAATGAATCAGTTCCAGAAGAAGCACAAACAGTGACGACTTTGATGGACATAAAAATCAGGTTGGATTTCTCTTCATAAAGTAATAGGACTAGATAGCAATCACTGTGATGCAAGAAGGATGAAGAATGAGCAGAAGGAGCTGTAAGTCTTAATGCAGGTTGTTACATTTTCTTTGCAATAGATACATAGGTATTTCAGACAGAGTCTCTTTAGCAAGTTCTTTGAACATGTTTCTGAAGGACTTTGGTAAAGATGATTAACATAACTAGAATTAACGTAACTTTGATTAGATACTGACCAATAGAAAGAAACCATTTGACAATATCTAGATGAAGGCCAGGTTAGGTGAGAATGATCATGAAACAATACATTTATGATTCATAGGACTTGATAAGGAGGAAAGAAGGAAGATAAGTAGCAAAACAGTAACAATAGACTTCAAGTAAGAAGACTTCAACACTCACAAAATTGGTAGGTGTTGCCTGGGAGGCAAATCTGATGGAATAGGGAATTTAAACAAGCTGGCAGTTTCTTAAAGAAGAATATTAAAAAAACACTCTCCTTGTGGAGGAGAGATAAGAAGTCAGTAAGAGATCAACTTGGCTAAATTACGAGCCTTTCATTGACTTCAAATACAGGAGGAAAGGATACAGAAAGTAGAAACTACAGAAAGTAGAAAAAGTCAGGCTACTAAGAATGAGAACGAAGGCATTGCAAGAGCTCTTAGTGACCTAATCAAAAAGATCAAGGAATAACGTGAAACGAAATAACAAGGTGCATTAGTTATGAAAAGTCCAAATGTTGACACTTAATAGACAGAGGATTTGAAGAAGCCTAATGAATGCTTTATTCTGTATTGATCTTCACTTGCCACCAGGTGGATAGCACTATTAATGCTTGTGTCTAGAGGAGTGAGATGCCAGCCTAAAGCAGGAGAGGAACACAGCAGAGGGAATTTTCAAAATGGTCGTGCAAAGATTTTGTCAAAGTAATTTTAGCAGCCCTTAGCAGTTTTTGGGGATTTTTTTGGAGAGCGCTTTGAGATAAGTAAGATAGCCAGTGGGTATAGAAAGTGGGTGGATGCAAGAGGAATATGGACTAGAGGAAATGACTATAGACTGAGTCGTACTCTGAGAACAAAATAGCACACAGACACTTCGCATGGAAATGAAGGATATTGTTAGTGAAGTTCTTCAAGGGTATCCTATGAGTTTGGCTCTGCTCAGTGTTTTTGATAGTGACCTGTACAATGAAGATGAGACTGAGATGAGAATCCCTATTAGTACACTGTGCTACCGATCACAATTAAAAATGGTCCTGACAGAATGGATGAATATTATTTGATAAGGAATGATTATGTATTTATGTAGAAATAACCAAGAATGTGGATATGGGATGTACAGAAAACTATCTGGACATTCAGAGATGGGTGAAGAGGTTACTGAGAACTGCAAACAAGTGAATGATGGCAAGCTTTTGCAAACCAGTTAGTGTCTCACAGAGAGTGCTGAACATGAGCACAGTCTGCAATGCAATGTAATTAATTCTTCCACGTAGCGAAAGGAGAATTTAGCCTTTTTTGGTGTTGTTTTCTAGAAAGCGATGACCTATTCTCTAGCTGAATACAGCTAGAAATACAACCTATAAGGAAGTATTGAAAGAATTGAGCTTGTTCAAGATGATAAAGAATGAACTTCACTGAATTTCACTGAATTCTTAGAGTTGGAAGAGACCGTAGAGATCATCTAGTCCAACACCCCTGCTGAAGCAGGATTGTCTATAGCTAGAGCATGTTACTCAGGACTGTATCCAGGCGGGTCTTGAAAATCTCCAAAGAAGGGGACTCCATGACCTCCCTGGGCAGCCTGTTCCAGGGCTCTGTCACCCTCACTGTGAAGCAGTTTTTTCTCATATTTGAGAAAATATTTGAGTGGAACTTCCTATGTTCCAGCTTGAGCCCATTACCCCTCATCCTCTCACTGGCAACCACTGAAAAGAGTCTGGCTCCCTCCTCCTTCAACCCACCCTTTAGATACTCATAGGCAATTAATAAGGTCTCCCCTCAGCCTTCTCTTCTCCAGGCAACAAGGACAAGAGCGAGATGTTTCCTCCTAATAAATCTGTTCTCATGAGCTGTGAGTACTTCTGATGTCTGGGACAATTTTTTTCAGGACAAGCAGCATTATGTTTCAGTGTTTGAGATGGTTACACTTAAATGTCATCTGTTCCTGTATACAGAAAATAGATGTATTCTGTTGAATTTGAGTACAATCAGAACGTGTGATCAGCAGTTTTTGGTTTCAAAATTTGTTATTACTTGTGGGAAGTTATGCATAAAGCAACATGTGAGAATACCTTTAACACTGATGTTATAGGAAATCCATTTTTAAAAATCTCGGGATTTAATGAATGCAGAAATGTTTTATTCCTTTCAGTCATTATTTGAAGATTATCCCAGGTTACTAGATTTGATTAAAGGATTTTATGCTTGGTTTACTTGAGAGCTGAGGATTAAGCAATAAGGAGGTTTCTCCTGTGCTGTATCTTTTAGTTTATCATTTCAGTACTGCAGGGCTCTGATTGCTTACCCGTTTTTGTAAAACATACAGATTTTGTTCATTTACACTTTTTAGATCAGTCAGAGCTATTAAGCCTGCTAGGCAATGTCCTGGCTGACAAGTCCTATTACAGGCTAGTCTTGCTTCTGTTGGCTTGATCAATGTATGTCCTTTGTCAGTACAGAGCTCTCAGCCCATGTGGCCTCTGCAGGGACTTCAGTCACAGCAGGGATTGAACTCACTCCCTGTTAGCAAATACACAGAAAGTTTTGGGATCGGAAGCTTTTTCATTTAACTAATATAAAGGACTTGACATTCTTCAGCTTCACCCAGAGATGAAGAAAGATACCAAAACAGATCAAGGGATAGCTGGCTGGATCGTTCGCCTATCTTAATGTAGAACTATTCTTGATTTGGCTTTTCACAAGACCAGACTTCACCTAGTACCTTTTTCTTAAGAGTGTTTGGAGGGAAAGGTGAGGAGTCCAGATGTTCACTTCACTGTTGCAGTGGTTTCCAGGCAAAAGAACAAATGCACTTCCACTATATGGAGGCTGAAGATAAAGGGCATAAGTGCATGTCTGTATGTCCCCTTTCTGAAGCAGTACCAAGGTGGCCAAAAGTGCATGAATGGGATTAGAAGATCACTGTAAATTACCCTACTGAGGAGGAAAAAACATCCTGAACGTGTTTTTGCCTCCCGTATAGTGTCAGTTAGGGCTGTAAGAGGTCTTCTTGAGGTCAATGGGTATGCCTGGATATTGCAACACATTTGTTTTAATCCACAGCAGTCTGTGTTCCGGGGGTGTTCAGGTGGGAATGCTGTCACTTGCATCCCTCCCAGCTAAAGCTGCAGCAGTTTTAGCAGATGCAAATTGAAATATGTGGGCTTATGTTTTCTGTTGATCTTCACCACCACCGGATGCATCTTACAAAAATATGCTCTTTGCCCATGGCAAATGACTTTCCTTGTCCCTGGAGAGCTGCCTTAAGGTTACAGTTTGCATTTCCTGGACACTTTCTTGTGATGGTCATCTCATTTCCAGTGTGGGATGAAGAACCTTTGAGTTCAGAACAAACTAAACCCTCTCTTTTTTCAACCTATGCTTCCACAAACAGACTGACAACAGAGGTAGCTCAGCAGACTGCGCAGGCTATCTTTTTGATATTTCAACAACCTGCATGCTTATAGATTCCTCAGAAGTTCTTTTAAGTATGTGGGCTGGCAGTCATGTTAGCGTTAAACTTAAGTGTACAGAAGCAGATAAATATAGTTGCTGAGTTATCACAATTGTTAACACATTCAATTGTTTCTGTCCCATCTGACTTGATGTTCCCACTTTGGTCTTTGACTTTGATTTTTCTTCCCAGCTTTGACCTCTTTTCTATATCAAAGAGCTGAGAAACAGACACCATTCTTTTACTTTTTATCCCCTGAGGTCAGTTCATAACTTATTCAGCCTATTAATTGTGTGTTGTATCGTGCTTGGCTTATCTTTCTTCAAACAACTCATTTGCAGAGTTGCAGTTCAATCTTGTTGCTAGAGTTCTGGTGCTAGTTCTCATTTAAAAGTACTTAAACCTAGATTCAGTAGAAAACAGTTATTAGTCTGTAGCAAATAACCTGTGGGAGTGCAGGAAAAGCTCTGGACTGCACATCTAGAGTCAACTTCTAATATGTAAGGTGGTCCGGGAGGTGATGGAGGCATAAGAGGAGTAAGTTATAGCAATGCTGGAAGAGGGGTGCACATGGGAGCCAATACATTTCTAATGCAGTTGATCATATATATTCCTTTGCTTTTCTTACTTGCCATTTCTTGCCAGGACCCCCGTTCTTCTTTACACACTATCCTTGGTAGCGGCATTTCGACGGGTAAGATGGTACGGGGGTGCAGATTTCAACATAAGCAAAATTTTCTGCTCAGCTGCTTTCCTCTCAGTTGTCCCTTTGTTTTTGTTTTGGTATTGTTTTAAACCACAAATTAAACTTACTAAGCTATGGACCATATTCAGACATTAAATGCCTTTACAACTTTAGATAGAACAATTTTATTAGAGTTCTTATACCTCCAGTGAAGAGTAATGATGGTAAATCATTAATATATGTTCTGCCATTTTAAAAATTAAATCTGTTCCATGATGTGTTTTACTGTTTTATAGCTAATATATGAAGCCCCTTGGGATGTTCTCATAAAAGGTGCCCCATAAATTTTATATAGCCTTGTACTGCATTATATTTTATTGAAATATTCTGGCTTCTCAAAAAACCTCCAAGGCATCATTTTTTCCCTCAAAGGCCTCCATGGGAGAAAGATATCAAAATTTGTATTGTCAATTTCTAGTAGAAACACCTACCATTTGCGATTGTTATTTTTGTTCTCAGTGACATATTGCCTTTTGTAATTTTCAATGGAAAAAGCTTAGGTGAAAGATACAAAAGGAGACAGAGCTGCAAGAAAAAGCGGATCTCTTTTGTATGTATATCTTCTGTCTCACATCAATTGGTTTCTCTTTGGTTGTTTTACCCTCCCTCTGAGCTTTAGCATGCTTTCCTGCAGTTTGGCTACTTCTATAAAGAAAGACAGATAAAGCCACAATCTAGAGGGGAGGACAGAGACAGATGCTGGATATGCTTACACTCTCGCAACTCCTAATTGTTGTCCCTGGGTGTAAGCAAGGCAACCCTGGGGCAACATCCAAGCTTGGGGCATAGCCCCAAAACCCATCTTGGTAGGAACAGGCTCTGCATGCTTGTAAGCCCTACAGAGGATAGGAAGAATGGTCTCATGGATGCTAGCCTGAAATCTAGTACATGAGCTTAATTCCCATGTCTTCCACAATAGACTGTCTGTATATTGGTATAATATTGTAAGAGGGCAGGTTTTCGTTGTTATTTTGGAGGGCTAAAGATTCAAGTCCTCTGTGTGCTTTCAGTATGGGGATACTGCAATGTTATGGGGTGCTTAGATGATAAAAAGTAGAGTTGGCTATGTGGAGGAGTCTCTGGGACAGATGTTGTCTCACTCTGAGTGTGCAGTGCCCAAGGCAGTGGTGCCCAAAGGGAAGGGAGTCCTTCATGAAAACAGCATTGCCAATGTCTGCGATTCTTGCATTCCAGAAGCAGCATCTGCTCTGGCCTCAGATTCCAATGAAGAGGCATTTCAGAAACCTGGCTGCTCAAAATAGAGTTTTTCAGATTTTTACAAACATTTGGGGAACACAGAAGAACTTCCTCTACACTGTGAATACTTTTCAGCATCACATCAGTTGTTTCTTAATGTGGAAATGAGTTTGTTGCTACCACTCTGCTTAAATTACTTTGGGGCATGCAGGAAGAAGATACTTTCCAGGTCTTTCAGTTTCTTCAAGAGCCATCAATGCTTTCTCTTAAAGTCTTACTTGCAATGATTCTTAGTTAGCAACTAAAACACTCCCCCTGTTTCCAAGTTATGGTCAGAAAACATTACAAATCAGAATACTTAAAGCAAAAGATGCTTTCAAAGGGTCTCATGAGTTGTCAGGCTCCTGATGTTTCTGAGCACTTTTCAGTCTCTTCAGTTATTTTTTGCAGAACCAGTGATGTGCCAGCTAACTCTGCCCATTGACAGATCTTGGATGGGACAGGACATGTCAGAATTGTTGACTCTGAGTGAATTGCTTGAGCAGTAATATCTCTTAATTCATGCCTTTTTAGTGATGCATGTATCTTCTGCCCACTTTGAACACCAGCTTCAGCTATGATCTAATTCAAAAGGTGAACTAAAATTGGAAAAGAAAGGTGTCCTGGTTTGAAGTAAAACTGAACCAATTTTCTGTGCTGTAATTTTACATTTTCGCTGGGCCTCCTCTAACTCTCTGAAATTAACAGCATATTGTGGAGAAAACTTCTTATTCTCAGAATGATAAGACCAATGTTTGTGCTACATGTCAAGGAATGGTATGCAGAGAGGCTCTTGCTGATACTTATTGCTATAACAACCAAGGTCAGCCAATTTTCATTATTTGCCTCTTAGAGGGTTGGAAATGGAAAAATGTAGAGGGGTCCCACCTGTGGGGAGGAACGGACAAGACNNAGGGTATTCCATCCCATCTGCCCCATGCTCAGAATAAAATCTGAGAGATCAAAGGATCAATGCTCTTCCTGCAATGGCTGACGTCTGAAGAATATTCTGTCTGTTCATCTGCCTTTGAACCCAATCTGTGTGTTCCTAACTTCAGAATCCAGTTCCCATCCGTCACTGAGTCTAGTCTGGGACTTTCCCGATGCCTGCTGGTGACAGGACTGTCATCCTGTGAGCTTGATACAGTTTTGTATATATTGTATCTATTTCATTATTTTCTTCTTTTTTAGTTTAATAATAATTCTTCATTAAAGTAGTTTAGTTCATTCTAAACTCTGATTCTTCTTATCTCTTCTCCTCTCTTTTGGGAGAGGGGGGAAAGGCTGTCAGTCCGGTTGCAGTGATTTCTGCTGAAACCATGACAAAAAGTTTGAAACATACTCACTTCTTGTCATTTTTTTCTCCCGAGTTTTTCCCAGTGATCTGGTTTGCCTGTTGTATTAGGTATGTTGCTGTTCCTAATGCCTCTGTAAGCCCATTTACAGTCATACTATTTGCTGTGCTCCATTCTGTTCATCATTATTTTCCATCCTTGTCAGCAATTTTAATCACAGGGATGAAACCAGATTAAAACTATTTAAATATGCTAACATGCTGACAGGCAATTGAATGCTTTCTTAATAAATGACTCAAATCAAACATATCTTCCTGTGCCTCTCACAGCTGCACCTGATTAACTTTGATATTTCTGCTTGTCAAATACACTATATTGCCACTTACTTTCTTTGTGGTCTGACTTACTCTTTTGATTGCTCTCAGTTTATTTCATGTTCTTCCCAAATTGCATACCTGCGATTCTTGCAGCACAAAGGTGGCTTTGTAAAACTGCACCACAAATTGTACCTAATTGCATTTCTTATGCATCATAACCTACCAGAAAAGCAGGTGGTCGACCACGAACAGTTAAACAATCCCTGAAGGGCTTAAAAAGCTAAATCAAGAATTCTTGGCATCCATTTTCCACATTGGTTAAAATCAAATTTTAGAAACCACTGACTAACAAGATGTAGGAATACAATGGTAGCACAGAGTTGCCAAATCTCCTGGTGGGGGGTTTCAGAACTACAGCAAGATAGTTATGGGGCAGATTTTGTTGTCAAGATTAATTTGGTCAGCTGAAGTATGACTTCATTTCATGCTTCTGACGAACCTAGTTATGGTAGCAAAACATTGTGCATTAGCAGTCTCCAGCGTAACCCTAAATGAAAAAGACAGCCCAAATCCCAACAGAGAATCTGGCCTGTTTTATAATTCTGGCAGAGCTAGAGGGAGTGGGAATAGGAAAACAGCGTGTCTGTTTTGTGGTTGCAGAAGAAATGCTTGTCCTACATGGAATTATGGAGTCGGTGATGCAAATTTCGCTAGAGGATGAGCCTCTAGAAAGCTTTTCTCAAGAAGAATAAGTTGTTTTCTTTAATGTTTACAAACCAAGTTAGTAAAGAAACTGTACGGAAATTCATCACAGAAGAATTGAAAATATTGGATTGTTTTGGTCTAGGTTGCAACGTTTAGAGAAAACTAATTTGTGAAATCCTAGAAGAAAAGATTTTCCTAGATATTATGATTTCAGAAAAATTGGTAAAGTCTAATTTTATATATTGTCTTTTTGTGACACCTTTGTGACCCCTGGTTTACTGTGCTGTGCTATTGTAAACCTATACATTGGGTTTGGAGATGTATATACAAGTGCTTATTTGCACATTGTAGTGTGCAGTGTTAGATCTCAGCTGCAGTGTTATGTCAGACATTTAAAGAAAATGCTGATTAGTTGAGGAGTCCCTGGAGAACAAACTCCAGAAGGAGAGACCTAGAAAATGTGACCGAAGTCTAAGTTTACTGAAAATAGGGAGTAAGAATTTTGCAGTACTTTAGGAGTTGGACAAGAAATAGAGAGCTTGACCCACAGAAAGGGAGATTCAGGTTGGAGTTATGTTCAGGTTAAGAAAAAGTCTTCTTGGAAGAACTTTAGAGCTGTGTGGGAGATATACAATATCCATCACTGCAGGTCTCTGAGCTGCACTCAGCTCAGCATTGCTTAGGATGATGAGGCACTGCAAATCCTCAGCTGGGATATAGCCTATAGGTCTGCTTGACTCTCTTGTTTTCTAATTATTTAATCAAATGGGGTAGTAATGAAGTCTAAAACCACAAAAAAATCACAATAATTTATAATTTCAAATAAAATACTAACAAAACAATTAAAATAATATCCGGAAAGCCAGAAACTCTTCTTCCAAATTAATTCCCAATTCTAGACTCTGAATAAATGAATGGTAGATGACTTCCATGAGAAGTGTGGAAAGCATTGGAGAGGTTAAGGAACATGCATGCCATTCTTTTCTTAGCAGGATGCCATTTGCATGTATCAAAACAAATATTGTAAAACTGCAGTGGTTTGCAAAGTCTGTCTTCACTCAAGCAAAAAAGTCTCTTACTGTCATGTACACCCAATGTAGTCTGTTTGAAGTGAGCTGGGAGAGAGTGAGTGACCTTCAGCATAGGAAAGAGGTTGTGTGTTGGGGATACCTTGGGATGCCTTCTCTTGTTTTGTTATCATATGCAACTAAGAAAGTTTTTCAAGAGGTAACCAAAACCCAGCTTTTGATCACACCCAGTGATTTACAATCCAACATGATGAATCATGTTTGATACCTAGGCATGAGAGTAATCGTGATGCCATTGCTGCTACTGATAAGATTAGGAGTTTACTTACTGTAGACAGGCATCAAAACTGGGCAAATAATTTTAGTAATTTTCTGCCCTGATATGCATAAATACAACGAATCTACATGGGCAAGAATACAAGTTTTGCTTCTAAGTTTAAAAACCTAATGAAAATAAATTAGTATATATAAAATCAAGAGAGAAATGTAATTAATGTCTCTTAGTGCACTCTTCTTCAAATAAGAAACCTCCAGCAAAAACTACAACTGCAAGCAACTGGGTAATGTAAAGTGTCACTTACAGCCTTCGCTAATGTATCTCAGTACATAAAATGATGATCTCCTAGCCAAAGGGTTTATTGAAGGTGTTAAATAGTTCAAAGCACATGAACACAAGCTGAGCTGAAGTTGTTGCTCAGCTTTGCCAAGCGATCTGCAAAAGGGAGGTTTAAATGGGAGATGACAGAAAGCTTCTGCCCCAAATCCTATCACCCTCCCCAGCCAGGGCAAGGCTCTTCAGAGTACGTTTGTCTATATACAATCTGTGATTGAAAGGGACATATCCAAAGATAGTTACAAGTTGTTTTAAACATAGCTTTGAATAAATACAAACTTAGTGTTTTATGCTGAAGTGCTTTTTTACCTTTGTTGGATTACTATTGTCTCACTGAGTTGGACCAGCCAGGAGATGCTTGTTCTTTTTGTTACATACATTTATTCTGCAATATCCTGATGGAAACCTGCATTTAAAAATCTGCCAGAAATCTTGACGTAAATGGACTTAAAAAACATTGTTCCTTTTGTCATTTTTTCATTGAACCCCCCCTTCCCCTGAAATTCTAAGCTTCAGCTTTGAATTTTTTTACTTAATTTTCACCTATTTAAATTACAACCTGTGGCTTCAGTAATACAAAATACTGATATTTTATTTCCTTCCTGTTCTTTCCCTTTTGAGTGTCCCCAGACTTCAGTGCCAGGGCCCACTTATGAAATGTGGCACTGGTTCACTCAGCTCCCTGAAAGATATAATTTGGCTGTGGTCTGCACAAGGTCTGCTTTCCTGAGGTTTGGTGTCATAAGGTACTGTTGGAGGAAGTTCTTCCATCTCTGTGGAAGGCACAACACAGTCTCAGTCTTGACTACAGTCTTCAGGATTTTTTTAGTAAAACAAAATTAAATTATTAAAGTCTAGTAAGAAGAACATAATTACAGAGCTATCACTCAGCATCCAGAATCAATTACTTTTCCTGGCATCATTGTTAATAACATTCAGCTAATCCTTTGGAAGAGTTTTTACTGTTTATGCTCAATTCAATTTATTTTCCATTTTAACTTCTATTTATCTCTTTTTCTGATAATGAAAGTTTGATTCACCATTCATCATTCCTGGTCTTAGTATGATCCATTTTTTAACATTTTAATCTGATTATACCTGCAACGTAGCTCAGGGAATTAGCACAGTGAAGTGTGAGGTGCAGGACATCTTCTGGATTTTCTTTTGGGTGAGTAATTTTTTTCAAGTGGTATTTCTATTATTGTTTTTTAGGAAAACAAGTGAAATGATAATGCTGAAGGGGAATGGAGGAGAATGTGGCACTGGTATAAAGCACAAGGTTAAAATGGGTTAAGAGCAGCCAGCAGATAGTTGTGTGAGAGCTTATCAGCATTGCTCCCTACCTGGATGTAGGAAGGAGCCTGGATGCTGTAACCGTTTGGGGGGAATGGCCCCCTAGTGCTCTGGTGGATCATTTTTACTGCCTCTGTATAAAATCATAGAACTAGGAGAAACTTTAGAATAGAAGGTAATAGTAATGCTGCCAAAAGTGACAAGCAACAAAAGAGACCAGACCTGTTTTTGATGTTTCACAGACAGTCCAAAGCCAATGTCTTGTTGACTTTCAAGAAGAGTAAGACCTGAAGGTGGTGGTTGTTGGCCAAGGTAGTTACATTGATGCATATTTTACTGGTAAAATGCAGGAAACATACTGGAGAAGTGAAGCTTCTGCTGCCACAGCTTATTCGTTTGCCTTGAGCGGCGCAGTGACAAAATTACATGTGCAACACAACCACACTGCACAGCTTTTGTCAAAACAGCTGTTGGTCACAAATCACAGCTTACCCAGCAGCTGGGTGAAATAAGTATTGTAGCAACACCTGATGATAAAGATCTCTGCTATAGGCCTTGTCCCTCTAAAGAACCCATTCTGCTTTAGCAGTTGTGGCAGTACAATCAACCTAGATCTTGCTTCGCTTATGCCAGTGTAGATGTTATTAAAAGTTAATGTTTGTTTGTTAATTATAGAGCAATTTCATTGTAAAGCTGCTCCACTAGGTTGTATTGGGAACAAACTTACAAAGCCTGAGCAGAAACAAAAGTGGAGGCAGTTCTTAATTTGGAGGTAGTTGGGTCGGTTCCCATCAGAGCTTTTTAAACCATGCCAAAAGCTTTCTTTGCTGTTCAGTCGTAATAGTGACACGCTATGGAGGCACATAGCTATAGAAGTTTATGAGAGCAATATTGCAGAATACAAGAACAATATGGGTTATTCAGTACCCAGATAATGCTAACAAGGCAAGAATCATTAGTTGGTATGTATGGAAGTTAAAATAACGGCATTTCCCTGCAAAGCATCTTGTAACTTATTGCCACGCAGCCACGTTCTGATCAGCTCAAAATGCTGCTTTTCTCTGTGATGCAATACGCTTTGGACATGACAAACTGTTCCCATCAGATCTTTTTTTTTTTTTTCACTCATGTTTGCACTTATTGCAGAGTTCTCGTGCATTTGTGTGCCTGTGCAGCAGATGTCATGGGGCATTTCGCTGACAATCCCCAAACTGCCAGAGCAAGGTATGTGGTAAACTTCTTTGTGTAAAGCACATGTGCAAACACAGAGGTCTGCTACTCCTGGCTTCCCACCAGGGAGGGCACATTATAGGCATTAAGATTCTTTTTGCATCAAACCACTTACAATATCAAGGCTTCAAACTCAATAACATTTTTTTTTACAGTCATTACCCCCAAGTCTACCCTAAAGCCCTTGCCCTGCAGTACAAGGATTTGGAAAACATACAAATTACCTGGATGACAGTGATGACCCGTCTCAAGGTCAGCGAACATGTTCCTAACCTAGAAAAAATGTGAGGGTAGAGTGATTTATCTTCACACACCTTCCCCCCCCTCCCCCTGCAATCATGAATTGCATCATGGCTATGAGTTGTCTATTCAGAGCTGGGAGCATGTCTGCGTGTTCAAATCCTCCTGTGGAGACCAGAATCAAGATCAATTTAGACATGAAAAAGGTAGAAATCTTGGTAAGATCCATGTAAAGAAGACAAAGGAGAGAGAAAAAGGTAGGAGGTCTGGACTTGATCTATTAGAAAAGAATACCTGGATTCAGTTGGATAGACAGTAGAAAGGAGATTTGTGGACCTCTCTGGGCAATGTTAAAGTCTGTGGCTTGTTGTATGTTACTCCAGCCAGTCTTGTTTTGCCCACCCATCATATAATGAAATATGGACCTGCTGGGAAGGTAATGGAGGGAGGCCAGAGAATAGAGAAAGTGGCAGGGCATCTGGGATAAGGCTCATGTAAGTGTGGATAATGGAAAAGGCAATAATAGAACTGCTGAGATCCGTGAACCATTTAATCAACACCCTTTTTTTGGTAAAGCTAAATGCTCTTATAAGGCAGTTTCCATTTGATGGGCAAAAGGAAGGAATCCTGCAAACTGATTATATTTCTGAAAGGGAACTAATAGCTCATAAAAAGGGGAAATATATCCCAGCTCTTCTGCCACAAGCCACTAAACTTACTTACATGGAAATATGAAAGTGCCATTTTTGGCCAGATTGGATTATTGAAACAGCTGCAGCTATTAGCAAAACTTAAGTCACTGTGAGATACAGTTATCTTGTGGAAAAAAAATGTACTGCAATATAAAAGGTAGATTAATTTAGCATTCTTGATACTTAATAGCTTTGAAACTTCTCTTGTTAGCACAGCGCAGGGGGGCTTATGAATAGGAAAAAAAATGCTTTTATGTATATATTAACTATGAAATGACTCAAGGATCAGAAATAAAACAGTTTTCCCTTGGTAAGATGTTCTTTCTGTCGTTCTGTGTTGGTTTTTTCTCCATTGTTATGTTGTCATAAATAGGATGGAAAATATATGTTAGGTGAATGGACAACTTGCATTCCGGTCCTGCTACATTTAATTTTTCAGTTGCATAGTCCCATCTGGGACATGACAGAGGACACAAGTACCTCAACCCAAGTTTTCTGAGTCATTTTGCTCAAATGGAAAAAAAAAAAGTTGTGTAAAATAACATTATTACAATCTCACATTGTTTCCATAAAGAGGGAACAAAGTGTTTTAATCCTGTGAGAGATGGGAGAGATGTGTGAGAGTGTGTGAGAGATGTGTACCCAGCTCTGCCTCAGAATTTGCCACAGTGGGCGATGGCTTTTTGGGGTTGGGCAGAAAAAGCTGCCCTGGGCGAATAGGGAGGCTGGGTCTGCATGGCAAATTACGTGGCACTGTGGAAATGTTGTGGTTATCAGGTCTGGTCCTGATAACCATGACTGGTCCAATAGTTCCTCTACTGGTTCCATGGTTCCAAGTCCTGGCCTACTGACTCCTTAAATTATTAACATAGTGGAGGTTTTATCCTGCTTTTCTATGTCACAGTTATGCCACTTTTCTATTTCACAGTTATGCCGCTGTTCTCCATAAGCAGAGTTCACAGGATGAACAACGTAAAGAGCTTGATTAATTTTCCTCTTGTCTCTGCTGTGTTTTGTGTCAAATTTTCTTCCGGCATGGCTGTAATGTGCAGTTGGGAGTACTGTAGTGGAATATTAATTGAATTGTAAAGAGTTTTTCTACTGGATTAAAACTTTGGAATATTAGACTCAGGTTCTGCTTAAAAAAAAATTCACTGTAAATTTTAAATTTTAATGGATAATTTCTGTGACACTGGAGGGAAAGAGCCAGCAAAGCTCACAACTTTGTCTGAACCCCATTCCATTTGCTTATCCTTCTTCCAATATGATTGCTATGAAAAAACAGGTTAAATCACCAGCAGGAAGGAAGCATAGAATTATCCAATTTTGAAGTGAAGAGAAATCTCAATAACTGAGATTAAATGAACTGAAGATGATAGGTGTCTTCTGGACTGAATATGCAGAAATATTAGCAGTCGCCTGTGCTTAACCATGTTGCAGCATCCTAGTTTTTGTCAATATATCACAATGAATCTTGAGATCAATACTTACTTGTTTTGCATATTTGCAAGGCTGAATGATTAATTTAGCAGACAAATATAACAGAATGTAAACTCCCTGCTGGGGACCTTTAAAGGAGCAGCATGATTCCCTCTGGTTTCCAGACAGTGCTGCTGAGGTGCCTGCTTGATTGGTCAGACAAAAGGGATTCACAGTGCTCACAGGCGAGGGACTGTGCAACCTCCCTGGTGTTTCCACTGGATGTGGAGATGGGACAGGGGTCATCATCTCAGTGCACCGCCTGCTTAATCTTTCTCTGGAGCTAATGCATTTCCTCAGAAATTCCTCTACCACCTTCATGCATTTTTTCACAGCTTTCAGAGTGTTACTCATTCATTGTTTGTCTGTATCTTGAGATGGAGAGTCCAGTATTTTATTATGTTTATGAGTATTTTATACTGCCCATTCAAAATGTGCTCCTTATTTATAGTCTGAAATTATACTGCTTCATTCTGCCTTATACTTTCTACTTCCTACTCATTCTACTTTCAGAAATCCTTTTTCTCTGTGGGACACAATGCTGACACAGCCATTCTCTATGAACCGATATCATACCAGAATCCCTGAACTGAGTAATTTCACCTATGCCCACTGAACTCCTCACAATCAGCCCTGTGTCTACTGTTGAGGTCATGTATACAAAACATCATCAAATGCTTAGTTCACATAGTTTCTCAGAGTTGGCTGCCTTGACTTTCTGCAGCTTTCAGTAGATGACAAGGTTGAATCTTCCCCCAGAAACCTGTTTAGAGCTCTTTTACCTTTTCAGTCTCTTACATGGGGCTTTGCTTTCACATAACATCACCTTCTGGGAGATGCTGTCTGTGCCAAGCTGTCGGAGGCTGCTGTCAGTCCTTCTGCACCACCTCTTCTCCTGGGCTGCTTCTCAGCATCTCTGCTGGCAAACCTGGCTGTCCTGGACTCTGTTATTGACTTTGAAGTACAGACTGAATGCTCTCATGCAGAAGCTTTTTTACACTGAGGTATGTAATGAAATGATGACAGGGAAGCCGTGTTTGTTGTTGCTTTCATCCCCTCCTCAGTGTGACTTGTAACCATTAGAAAATGTACTTCTTGGCGTAGAAGTTGTGAGTAGAATCATAGAATCATCTGGGCCAGAAGGGACCTTCAAAGGTCATCTAGTCCAACCCCCCTGCAGTCACAGGGACACCTCCAACTAGACCAGGTTGCCCAGGGCCTCGTCGAGCCTCACCTTGAATGTCTCCAGGGAAGGGGCCTCAACCACCTCCCTGGGCAACCTGTTCCAGTGCTCCACCACCCTCATA
>BJBW01012256.1:97581-110893 GCA_004320125.1 Scolopax mira | reverse complement strand
AAGAGTGCTGAAAGAGTTGGCAGATGTGCTTGCCAAGCCACTTTCCATCATTTACATGAAGTCATGGCTAACTGGGGAGGTCCCAATGGACTGGAGGGTGGCAAATGAAACACCCATCTACAAGAAAGGCAATAAGGAGGATCCAGGAAACTACGGGCCTGTCAGTCTGACCTCAATACCAGGGAAGGTTATGGAACAGGTCATCCTGAGTGCCATCACAAGCCACACAATGGACAACCAGGGGATCAGGCGTAGTCAGCATGGGTTTATGAAAGACAGTTCATGCCTGATGAACCTGATCTCCTTCTATGACAAGATGACCCAATTATTGGATGTGGATATTGTATACCTGAACTTTTGAAAAGCATGTGATACTGTCCGCCATAGAATTCTTGTGGAAAAACTGGCTGCAATTGACAATCTTGATAAGGACATAGGGTATATCATCAGCAAGTTTGCAGATGAGAGCAAGTTAAGCAGGAGTGTTGATTCACATGAGGATAGGGAAGCCCTACAGAGAGACTTCGATCATTGGGCCAACATTAATGGTATGAGCTTCAACAAGGTCACAAGCCAGGTCCTGCACTTGGGCCACAATAACCCCATGCACCACTATGGAGGCTTGGGGAAGTTTGGCTGGAAAACTGCCTGGCAGAAAAAGATCTGGGGGTTCTAATTGACAAGCAGCTGAATATGAACCGGCAGTGTGCCCAGGTAGCCAAGAAAGCCAATGGCATCCTGGCTTGTACTAGAAATAGTGTGACCAGCAGAAGTAGGGAGGTGATTGTCCCCCTGCACTCAGCACTGGTGAGGCGACATTTCGAGTATTGTGTCCAGCTCTGAGCACCTCAATACAAGAGAGACATCGAGGTGCTGGAGCGAGCACAGAGGAGGGCAATGAAGCTGGTGAAGGGCCTGGAGAACAAATCGTGTGAAGAGACATTGAAGGAGCTGAGGCTGTTTAGTTTGAGGAAGGGGAAGCTGAGGGGAGACCTCATCACTCTCTACAACTACTTGAAAGGACACTGTAGAGAGGTTGGTGCTGGTCTCTTCTCGCAGATAATTAGTGACAGAACAAGAGGGAATGGCTTCAAGCTCCAGCAGGATAGGTTTAGACTGAACTTTAGGAAAGAATTTTTCACAGAAAGAGTGTTCAGGCATTGGAATAGGCTGCCCAGGGAGGTGGTTGAGTCACCATCCCTGGATGTGTTTATAGTCGTTTAGATGTGGTGTTGGGGGAGAACATTGTAGAGTAGGGTAGATGGTTGGACTCAATGTTCCCAGGGGTCTTTCCCAGCCAAAATGATTCTATGATTCTAATGTGTTTGAGCAAGCCAAAGCCTGAACAAGACAAAATTGAGTCAGCCCAACTAGCTGCCATCTCTGAAACAAGTAAGTAACTTCAAAACTATAAAAGTCTGAAGGTTTTACTATGGGAATATAGTCTGATTACTGAACCATATATACCTTTGAATTACTTTATCCTTGAAAATATTATCTTGATTTTAAAAAATTGATACACTTGGGGCCTACTTGTATCTATTTGTGTGGTTCTTATCCCTACATTTACCAGCAATAGGTATAATTTGATATCCACAGCTGAACATAGTGTCAGCTGTGGGGGTTCCTTGGGGTTCCTTGGCGAAGTGAAAGTTTTTTAGGTAAAGTAATAGTCTACAAGTTCTACAGTCAGTAGAGAGTAGAGGTTGATATTTATCTCATGCTTGCATAGATGTATAAAATAGATGATCTAAATCATACCCTAAAATAACTGCTTATCTCAGGAGATTTTATTGGATGTTGTTTTCTATGAAGTAGAATTAACTTTAGTTGAGGTAAAACATACCCTTGACTATTCTTTCTGCCTTACATTTTTCCTCTTTTATTTATAAAACTGATAGAGTGTTATGAAAACACGGTTGTTTTCTTCCTGATGACATCAGCTACATAAGGAAAAGCTCAGTAAGGGAAAGAAAGATGTACTCGTGGTGAAAAAAAATAAAATGAAGCCTGACAGCAGGATGTAATCACTTCTTTCCAATGTACATGAGGCAATGATGAGGAAAGTACTAAAAGTCAGAGGAAAATTAGCAGGCCAGATGGCTGGTGAAACAGAGACAAAATGACAGCAAAATGAAAAACCTAATAAAAATGAGAAAGTGACTAAAGGAAGAGTATGCAAGACATTAGAAATTAAAGCATTAAGAATCAGATAAAATAAAGAATACTATTGGAGGATACAGAAGCCAGAAAATCAGAAAACTTTGGATAGGGGAAGAGGCAAGAGAGGTGACATGTAGCAACAGATGTTTCCCTGTGGCAAATTGATGAAGAGCCACATGAGTAGGGTGAAAAGCTGCTAAATATACATCTTGCTCACAATGTTGGTATGCGATTTTTAGGGGGTTTTTTTTTTGGTGTCTTTTTTTGTTGTTGTTTTTTTGTAAGAGAGATCAAAAGCTCCTAGAGAAAAAGAGAAAAAATAGTGCAAACTACTTTAAGTAGTATCAGTGGCAATAATAAAGGTATTCCAACCTCTACAGGGACTGTTGCTGTAGACTTCAAAGCATCATAGAAACATTAATTAACCCTTACACAATGTCTCTGAGGTGAGTGAGGTTTTACAGTCTGTTTACAGGTAAGCAGATTGAGCATAGAAAATTGGACATAAGCAAAATTGTACAGCAAATTAACAAAAAAGACAGAAATAACATCTTAAAATATATATATATATATATATATGATGCCCCATACTCTATTCTAGCTAACAGAAAATGCTTATAAAATACCACAGAATTTTGTCAGAGCATACAAAACCTGTTTGCATGGTGATAAATTCTATTTTCACTGAAGTCAACAAGAATCCTGATGCATCTGATACAGAATTTGGGCAACTGGGTTAAAGCTATTGGAGTGTGAAACAGTGGAATGGCACATTGCAAAGGGCATTTGTTAAGAATTTAGCATTTTTTCAAAACAGTAGTACTTCAATCACACATTTTGTTCTTCATTTAGTAAAATCTCATAAAAATTTTGCACCATGTGTAAATTAAATGAATTGTAATATAGAACTTAAACTGAATTCAGAATAAATATGAATCTGAGACATGGCTGCTCACCTAATAAGAAGAGATTAAAAAAGAAACACAAAACCAAACCCTGAAAAACCAACTCAAAATTTTGTTACTAAGTAAAGTATAGTGCTTTAGAATGTAATTACACTGTCCAGTCTCCATTATTCAGGTAAATAAATTTTAAAAAACTCAAACAAAAAACCGAACAAACAGACAAAAAACCCCAAAAAACTGGCGCAAGTGTTGATGTCTGTAATCTTCATTCTCACACCAAAATAATTCCTACTTCAGATCTGTAGACCTGTGAAATCCAGACAGACTCGCAAACCTTTATCTGAAAGTGTCTTATGAAATGGATGTAGTATTCAGTATATGAAAGTATACTATATAAAAAGTAATGTGCCATCATCAATGGAAGTAAAGATTTTCCAGATAAGGAAGTTGTCATTTGGTTTCTTTTGTTGTATAGCTTTAAAATATGTGTAACATAATAAATACATACACATAATACATACACATAATAATGTGTAATATATACAATGTAATATACATACAATACATACACATAATAATGTGTAACATAATAAATACAACATAATAAATAAAATACAACATAATAAATACAATAAATACCTATCCAAATGAGAAAGATGGAAATAAAAGACTTTGTGGCAAGTATACACATATCAAAGCTATGATGTGTTTGGTTCATGCAGGGGCTTATCAAAAGCTACCAGCAATAGAACATAGCAAGGAGGTGTTCAGTTGTCACATTTCATCAGAGGGGTAAATTCAGCACTTCAGTGCAGAGCACAACCTGAATGTGCTGATGGAGGAGACTCTCTGATAGTCAATTTGTAAGATATCAATTATTATTACAGTACTTTTAAAATACAGTTTACTCAAATCAAGGAGTGGGTTTCTTTTAGGAGGTGGTTTGAGACTCTCCACTTGATTTCATGTTGTTAGATTTTGTTGTTCACTTCTTATTTAAAGATCAGTCAAGGTGTACTCTTCTTTTTGGACTTATGCTTATCCCAAACCCTTCTATTTAGTCATATTATCTAAAGCACAATAATTCTTGGAATACCTTATCAATATCTTGGTTGCATAAGGTATTCCAAGAATTTCTGAATTACCTTGTCCAAACATGTCAAAGATGGAAGAAATAAGATTAAAATCAATCTGAGTTTGACACATGGTTACACAATGTAACAAATGGGAACACTAGTGGCTAAGACATAACTGATTCAGTGAAGTTACCCCTTTCTCCTTGTTAAAAAGGTGATTAAAGTTTTTACCAAGCACACCCCGTATTAGGACACATTTGATAAGTCTCATTGTTGTTAACTCCATTTACTGCCTGCACCACTGATATGTACAAATTTACATTCTCCCCCATCCCTTTCAGGTTCTACACACAGTCAGTTTTGAAATTATTAAATAGTAAAAGCTATACACAGGTAGCTTGACGTGTTGTACAAAGCTATATCATGAGGGTCTTTTGAGAATGAGTTGTCAGAAAAAGAAAGAATTAGGGGAGAACAGTAAAAATGCTCACCTTTGAAAAAAATCACAAAAAATTTAAACTGCATATTGCCTTTCAATAGCTGCAAGTAGCATACCCAACTGAACCTTAAGAAACAGTTTTAACCTGCAGATATGTTCTGGGAAAAATGCTTAATAGAAGCTGTGTTACATGTAGGGGACAATTATTATATGAATGAAAAATTTACCAAAAAAAGATGGCCTGGAAAAAGAAGTTTATTTGCAGCTTATAGCTTCCACAGTTTTGGAATTTACATGAACAAATTGGAATGAAATGTTTTTAGTAATGAAAGAAAGAAAATGTTTCTAGTGTTGGTCATAGTTAGTAAGTAAATGAGAAGGGCTGGAAAAGAGACAGAGGAGACAGATGACTGGCAAGCTGTAAGAATAGGAATGACTTCCTGTGGAACATAGCATCATGAACTTGGAAGATCATAGCTCCCTCAGATCTTAGCAAATTTACATCTTCCAGAAAGTCAGATGGATTTAACAGCATGGCAACATCCTGCACAGTTGGGGGCAACAAAAAGAAATTTGAAGCTGGTGTTCTTTTCCTGCTGAGTTTTTACATCTCCAGTTGAGAGGCAGCAGGCAGCCCCAGCAGAGTACCTTTATGTGTGTACTTGTTTCATGTCAAAATAGGGAATAAACTGTTGGAGCAGTGCAGCAACAGAGAAGAAGCTTGAGGTTTTGTGAAGGAAGCTCACCAGCTGCACACATAAAAACATTCAGCTGGGAAAACACAGAACTACTATTCCAAGGACATTTATGGGGAAACTGTAACAATATAATGAGCAAAGAATGGGCAAAACCAGTAGATAATGAGTTGATGTTACCATAATTATTACAGGAGAGTTGAGACACTGCAAAAAATGCTGGGGAGAAGATGAATAAGGGCATGCCATCAGGAACAAATCTGAAGCTTAATGGTCTATAGGAAGTAGAAAGTTTATTTCTCAAAGGGCATACTGGGCAATTAGAGACCTGTCAACTAAGTACACAAGGAAAGAAGAAAGCAACATAAAACATCATCCATCTGAGAACAAAAAATAACACACTCTGTCCTCTGCCTGTCATTGAAGCCAGAACATTTCAGGTATTAAAAGTACTTGAATTGCTTTCTATTTTGTTGATTGTTTTTGTGTACTAGTTTGTTTATACTATTAAGTATACATTAAATGAGATTTTATTTCTATTTATTTCAGCATTTCTTAATCCTTTATACATATAGATTCAAGGAGTACATACCAAGAAACACTGGTCCATCATAGACAAAGTAATCAGTTACTCAGATAACGTGTCCTTCCAAATTCAGCTTTATCTTCTCTTTTTGACATTTTCCTGCTTGGAAGTTCTGAAAAAGTACTTCCAAGAAATTAACTCAATAGAATTGAAAAACAAAAAAGTTCATACCATTTTAAGAAAAAGAAATTTTGCAATAAAGTTTAATATACCTGCCTGAGATCAAAGTCTAATAATTAACATCCAAAATTATCTCCATGATCTACAAAGATAAATATTTTTTTCTATATAAAATAGTCATCAAAATTGGTATTGTAGTTGTAACACATTTCATTTCTATTTTATTGTCATGAATAACAATTTATTCGTTACTTAACTACCTTTACTTCTTAACTACTGTTAAGTAACTACCGTTACTTCTTAATTACCTTCTAACTTCTTGCGACCTTTAATTTAAAAGATGAGAAGACACTGCTTCATATTCAATGTCACCTGCATTTTGGAGCTCCATGTATTACTAGATGTGACATATCTTGATTTTTAGAGGAATGCAACAACTAAATATATTTTGGGCTCTTCCCCCAAAACCCTGCCTCTTGCTTGAGCTATACTACTACCCAAATTCCTGTGTCTGTATATTCCCACACTAATGTAACAGAAAAAAGCCCAAACCTTGTGAAATAATGAGCTCCCATCACTAGCATTTTGTGCATTGAACAAAAATTAAATCCACAAATTCATCATATATATATATTCAACATATATAGTTGGAAAAACCTATTAAAAATATATGGTGAATATTGCAGTTTGAACTGTCTTGTTTTGAATATCTGTTATAACAGAATACTGAAGGTATTGCTTAAATTACAGTTTAAACAGGACTATCTACATGGAACTTCATTAATTTGCAGCTTGGTAAATTTCATCAGCATTCACCTTCTCTGAGCCTCCAAATTATCCCCCGTCTGGATAGCACTTCATTATGCACTCAACTTCAAGGCAATGTTTATGTTAAACTCAAGTGGTAAGGATGGAAGCACATGTTGTAATGTGCTTCATAATCTGGTCTACCACTTCAACAGGACTTCTTCAGCTGTACACATCAATGTTTGCTTACTTCTAAAGATGGAGACAAACCAAAAAATTATGTTAAAAGGAAAATATCAGCAGGCATTCTACCTGTCAGCAGGTGTTTGGAAACAGCAGGACTTCCATGTTTATTTTCTATAATTCCCATAATTACCACCTTTGTACTTGCCGTAATGATGTCACAGCAGGTGGCAATTTATATGTCCTTAGTGCTGTGATGCTCTTTATTAGAAGTACCATTTTGGGATAACAACCAAAGTACCTAACACAGGTTGGAATTTTCCTGTTTTCAGTTTTCATGACTATCTTTCAGCATGTAACAAGCAATTCAGTTAGAAGTATTCACCAAATGCAAATTCTAGCAGCATTTGTACCCGGGTAACCTTTCTTTTGCATTCCTATGCAAAACCTTCATCCATCAAATTTAAAGTTTTGTTGCAGGTAGTTCTAAATATTGTTTTTCCTTTTCTAATTCTTGTCACCATATGAAATATATAGTACTCTTTCTCTTGCCTCGCTTAGTAATTATTCATATGCATATTTTATCTGTACTAATAATTTTTAAAATCTTGAATGTTTGTGAGAAAAATTTGTATGTCAAACTTTGTCATGCCATTGGCAGCCTTTATCTGATGATTGAATTAAAATGGTGGAAATGTAATAACATCTTCTTTTTCTTTAAATGATGTGTATGATTTTACTGCTTCTTCTAGGAAACACTGAAGAAAAGTATAGAGAAATAAACTTGAGAAATGAACAGCAAACTGTATTTACTAAAAATTAAAGTACACAGGACTGATCAAATACAAAAAAGTGTTCCAAATGCAGAATATTATAGACAATCAACAAAATTACATTACTAATAATAAAAGGAGATGATAATGTACTTGATTTTAATATTTAATCACTACATCACATATGTAATTTTCAATTAAAAAAAATTATGTCTCAATCCTATTTAAAATTTGCTGTAATATACATCATCCTTTCTTTTTTATATATGTAGACAATTTTAAAATCATATTAATTATTGAAATTTTGTTTGTTTGTTTGTTTGTTTTTAAATCTAGTTTTCCTTTCTGTGCTTATAGACTAGTTGTTGTATAATTTCATCTAAATGCCAGTGTCCATGTGTTTGGGTAGTCTAATATATCATGGTACCTTTCTTGGAAGTCCTCAGATCCATAAATTGACTCTAATTTCCACTGCATTCTATAATTAGGAATTATTGACGAGCTGAACATTTATTAACAGAGCTACACATTTTCAGATAATGACAAACGTTTCACAAAATCTTTGCAATTTCATAGGTAATGGCAACTCAATGCACAACAAAAGTTAAGTGTGTTTCAGGGCACAGAGTATCTTGTAGTCTGTAACAATGGCCAATTGAACGCTTTGATATTGTAACTGAAGCAGAGGCTTGTCTGTACCACCTATAATTTCTAAGAGTGTTAATCAGGATATAATCAAAACTAGCATATAGTGTAGTGTACTAAAACAGTGTAACCAACACCAGCATATAAATATTTTGTAACACTGTGATGACATAGCCAGAGGCAATGTATAAACATTTTATATAAATATGAGAGGATGTGACCACCAATGGGGTTAAGAAGGATGGGTGTAGCTGAAGGGAGAAGGCATCTGAGAAGCTGCAAGATAAAGAACAAGACAAGCAGAAGGGACAGCTAATAGGGAGGACATCCTTCCAAGTAATCCAGAAGGAATAATGTGAAAATAAAAGGCAAGATAAGCAGTGTTTGGTGAGGAAAGGCAGGAAGAGAAGGCTAAAACAGTGATTGGGGAAGGATGGAGAAGACAGACATTTCTTCTGATTTACCTCACTTAAGGGCTCTTCAGCCTTGTCACCCTGACCTTGGCACCTCAGGATCATCAAGGCCATGTTGATCAATGTGGCCTATATGGCATCAGCTCCAGGACACCATGTGGTCACTGCTAAATTGAGACATAACTGTTAAGGAGTAACATTTTTATATTAGAAGTGAGAACAGAGTGGTAATGATTATTAATGTGTAGGATAAAACCATTAGTATGTGGTGTATTGTTAATGAATGAATGAATGAATCAAAGCTTTGTTCTTGAAGTTTGAAACCAGCCGGATTTATCAGTCTTCTAAGCACTCATCACAGTAGTCTCTAATCCCCTGACTGAAATATATATACATATATTCAGTTGCAACAATACATAAACCTTTGTAATATATTCTTGTTTTTGCTTTCACAAGAAGAAACATAAACTACACAGAAGATACAGACCCTCTAAAACACCTGTAACACTCTTGTTCTGTGAAGAAAATCAGTTTTCTCTAAGGTTTTTTTCCAAGTCAACAAGAAATATGACAAAGCTTGATAATTTCCTTTTCCAGCATCATAGAAGTAAAATTTTTAATGAGGTTTGTAAGATAATTCTTCTCAGTCAGTATTGACACATAAATAGGGATAATTCATATGTTCTATTGCTTCTGATGAAAGAGAAGTGCTCTTGCTACCAGTAACTTTAAGGCAGGAAGTTCTTGTAATACTGTGATAAATTTGAGGTGAATCCATAATTATCAACTGGATAATTTGTGAATATAAGAACATCTTCAAATTTATCTCTGTCATCTCTAGCTATACTCATGCTTGTTCAAGAATTTCTCAGTTCTATGACATAAAATGAGGAAATAAATCACGTGCCTTAAGTTTTAGGATGAGTGCTTTTTTTTTTTTTTTTTGTAGAAAGGAGAAAAAGAACCCAAAGAGTTCTGTTTTAATAATTCTGTATAGGTATCCCAATGAAATCTTTATAATTTTAAAAAGTAAAAAGGGAATTGATTGCATAGAAAATTACAGGCATCCTTGTAAGAACAAAAATAATGGTGGGTGTTTTCTTCTGCCTTTGTACTCAGCTAAAGACCTTGTTAAGTTCAAAATGGAAAATTTACTTTTGCATGATGTGCTACAATCATTTACTGTTGCACTGAGGAAAAAACCAACAAGGCAAAGTTCTAAAGGAATAATGCATCCATCCTTTCTTTCCTCATTTTTGAACAGTAATCCAGTGTGCTTTTCTGAAAAGATGGAGACTGATGAGAAAGCTTTATTGATCCACCTCCATCTCCCACCCCTAAATGAATAATGCTTACAAGCAAAATGACTTCAAAGAGACACATTGATTTGAGGACAATTTAAATGGAGAGACTATGTATGTGTAGGAAAGAATTCCTCTACATTAACTAAATGCAGACTATAAAATTTAACACATTAAAAAGATATTGTAGAAATTATGCTGAATGGTGGTTAGCAGAGTCCTCAGCAGTCCTTTCACACCCACCCTGTTGCAGAGAGCTATATGTTCAGCAAAGGTAGCCCCTAGTTTTCAGAGATAAAAGTAACAGGTTTTTAGAGAATAATCCAACATTATGGAACTCACAAAACCAGACATTATCCATCTCTGGATTCTTAATTTATAAGACACTCTGGGATTCTGCCAGAAAAGTTAAAACAGTAAAAAAGAAAGCCATACAATTAATAGATTCATTATACCATGTAATTTCCCCTTCTTTTTTTCTGTTGCACTGTTTGCAGAATGATGTAACAAAGTAGTTTTAATTAGAATAAAGAATAATACTTATTTCTTCAAGTACCTAGATTCTATCACCCTTTCATGAGTAGTTCCCCCAAAGAGCACTTTTTATAAGCCATGGAGTGAACATAGAGAATAAATATGAAAACTGGAAACAACACTTGTGAGATAGTCTGCCAGCTTGGAAACCTGGTTCTTTTTCCACTGAATCTTCGGAGTCAATGAGAGAATGTCTGGCAAGTTTGTTAGGGAGCAGTAGCTGAAAAATGTTAAAGTCATACAGAAATTATATTAAATAGATAGAATGTATATATATATGTATGTATATAGAGAGTAATGTGTTTCTCCAATGAAATTCAGTATTTAAGATAATTTCAAGATTTTTAAGTGTTCATAACTTGTTGTAATTTCCTTATTGATTTAAGATCTATCTATCTGCAGATAATATTTTGGTTCAATTTCTGATTATTGCCATGTAACTTTAAAGTTTGCCACATTTTCCAAACTAGTTTTATATTGAGTTTAAAAAGGCTGTTCTCTGATGTGAGTGGACGTTGTTGAGTAGGGTAAATTTATTTGACTCTCATTGCACACTGCTGTAGGTAAGCATACAAAATGGAAGCCAGATTAAATGATAGGCTATGAGCTACTCCATGAATCATGAGGGAAAATTCTCTGTAATCTACATCTTCTCCAATATATTCTTTACATTATGTGCTAAGTAAGAAAGAAAAAGAGTAAGTGAGGATAAGGCTCATTCCATGTAGATAGAACAGAATGAACTTTTAGTACTTAAGGGAAACATGATTAACAAAAGAAGACAGTGATATTTATTTATTTATGCATTCTTTTTAAATCATACAATTCTGAAGTGCTCAGTTCTTTAAAGGCTTCTTTATTTTACTTTGAGCAGAACAGCAGATGTAACAGGTTATTCTTTTAACTTTTTGTAATTTTTCTCAGCTTGCCTCCTTTGTAATGTCTGTTCTCAGTGAAACAACACCCTTGTCAGCACCTTTAGAAGAAATCAATAGAATAAAGCACAGAGGAATGCTTTCACTGTATTCACTGGTGTGAGTGAAGAAGTGCTAACTTGTTCAATTTCAGTAATTGCTCTCTAACAAACCTGTCACTCTTATACTTAGAAGCAACACAAACACATTCCAATTAATCCATTTATGATCAGTTATGTACTAATGCAGGTTTAAAAAAAAGAATTTGTAATCTATGGCTGAAGTTAGGTAATTTTCTATCACAGCGTCCACTCTCAAAAGTGCATGAAAATCCTTTATGATTCTAGGAAATTGGATTGTCAGGTAAAGATCCTATCTGATAAAACTGAGACATATACATCTTTTGTTCAGAGTTATTCATTCTCTTTGCAATCACAGTAAGATTTTAGAGGTTTTATATGTAAAATCTGTTTGATCTTCCTAACTTGTAGTTCTTCGTTCAGTTCAATTCTCATTCTCAGATCTGCAATAATCTTAACTTTAATCTGACTTTGATCCTTGGCTTCCAGCCGTAGAACATGACCTTCAGACTTGGCTTCTCCGCTGTTTCTTGACCTTGTATAATGTTTTGATTTTAGAATTCACATTTGACCCTGTCCCATTTATGACTCCAAGTCCTAGACTATGATGCCATTATTCCAACTGTACTGCTGCAAAGTGAGTATTCAAGAGCATATTTCTTCTAGAATGTATTACGTCTCCATTCCCTGACTAACCTAGTGGCCTTCTATGATGGAGTGACTATGTCTCTAGATAAGAGACAGTCTATGGATGTGATCTATCTGGACTTCTGTAAAGCCTATGACATGGTCCCCCATGACATCCTGCTTGCCAAATTGGAAAGATACGGATTTGATAGGTGGACTGTTCAGTGCATAAGGAGTTCAGTCGATGGTTGCATCCAGAGGGTTGTAGTCAATGGCTTGAAGTCCAGATGGAGAGCAGTGACAAATGGTGTCCCTCAAGTGTCCATTCTGGGACCAGAACAGTTTAACATTTTTATCAATGACATAGACAGAGGGATTGAGAGCAAAATCAGAAAGTTTGCAGATAACACAAAGATATGAGGTCTTGTCGGTACACCTGAGGGACGGGATGTCATCCAGAGGAACTTGGACAGGCTGGAGAACTGGGCTGAAGTAAACCTTATGACGTTCAATGGGAGCAAGTGCAAGATTATGCACCTTGGGCCAGAACAATCCTTGGTATCAATACAGATTAGGCAACGAGGTGTTAGAAAGCAGCCCTGAGGAAAGGGACTTTGGAGTGCTGGTGGACGAGAAGCTGGACATGAGCAGACAGTGTGCATTTGCAGTCCAGAAGGCCAATTACATCCTGGGTTGCATCAAGAGATGTGTTGCCAGCAGGTCCAGAGAAGTGATTCTCCCACTTCTTTGCTCTGCTCTGGTGAGACCTCACCTGGAGTACTAAGTGCAGGTCTGGAGCCCTCAATATAGGAAGGACATGGACCTGATGGAATGGGTCCAGAGGAAGGCTACAAAAATGTTCAGGGGGTTGGAACACCTCTGCTACGAGGACAGGCTGAGGGAGCTGGGGTTGTTCAGCCTGGGAAAGAGGAGGCTCCAGGGAGACCTAATAGCAACTTTCCAATACCTGAGGGGGGGCTACAGGAAAGCTGGGGAGAGTCTGTTTACAAAGGCCTGCAGTGACAGGATGAGGGACAATGGGTTTAAACTGAAGAAAAGCTGATTTAGATTTGATATTAGGAATAAGTTCTTTCCAATGAGGGTGGTGGAG
>BJBW01012256.1:27124-97573 GCA_004320125.1 Scolopax mira | reverse complement strand
CCAGGGAGGTGGTTGAGGCCCCTTCCTTGGAGACATTCATGGTGAGGCTCGACGAGGCCCTGGGCAACCTGGTCTAGTTGGAGATGTACTTGTGACTACAGGGGCATTGGACTAGATGACCTTTGAAGGTCCCTTCTGGCCCAGATGATTCTATGATTCCCTTTCCCACCGCACCCAAAGAAGATGAGCAATAAAAAAAATTAAATGCCTTTATGACTGCAGAAGCATGCATGATAGGTTGGAAAATTTTCTCCCATTGTATGTCACAAATGGAGTGATTAACTTCACTTGTAAGAGAGAAGCAGTGAATACAATTATTGATATAAACCAGGGATTTAACAAAGTCTGATAGTGAATTCAACAATGTTTTATGAGATTTGATGTCAAGGCACACTTAGTTAGTTACTGCATAGACAATAGTCTATAGGGTCAGACCAAACTATCAGGGAAACCCTCCCATTTCATCATGAGTTTCAGAAAGGACATCTTTGCTTTCTAAACACGTTCTCACAGAGGACTCTATGTGCATTTAGATCCAGTCCTAGAACCAGACTTGGTCAACAGTTTATGTCTAAGGCATTTTATATGTACAATCAATCTTTTATATCACTTAGCTAAAGTTTCACAGTTTAGCATGCTATTAGTCACTTAACAAGGACCTGTTGTGGCAAGGAATCTCTAAACCTCAAGGAGTAACCCTGAGCGGGCATCTCTGCTCAAGGGGAGATCTTGTCATGCAGCCTGCTGCTGTACAGGAAAGCTCCAAGGGCTCTTGGGCTGTCCGCTATTTATAGAGTAATATAATTTACCTATAGGTATAGTTGTATAGCAACAAGAAGTGTATGTTCCTATTCCAGATAATGTTTGGCTATGTTGCCATCCATCCCTCAAAGTCCACGTGCAACCCATCACAACTCCAACTGGCAGTTATGTCTTGAGCAGGAGCGAGGGAGGGAAGAAGGGGAAGAGCACACCACCACAGAGTAGAGTCTTGCAATTTTTGCAGTTGCAAATCAAAATAATTCAGTTTTAAAAACATAGAATTTATTATTGGGAAATATCTTCGCCTAACAGTCTCTAATATGAAGGAAGTATACATTTTCTTAAGTGTATTTGCCCTTTCAAAAGTGCTTTTTGAAGTTTTATTACTTGCAAAAGAAAGAACTGGAAATATGAAGTGATGTAAACCACACTAATTCTTTGAAAGTCTTATGCTGGGAGACCACTTTTTTTTCCCCCCTTTTTGTTTCTCTTTCCAGAAACTCTGCCCCTTCAGAGATGTTATTGTTGGTGAGGAGTATGCAAAAAAGATTTCATCACTTTGTTCAAAAAAATGTTATAGACAGCTGGGGAAAAAGCTTGTTAGAAAATTAATGGAAACCCCACCTTTGTCTTTAAAGCTAAAAGCAGTCCTTATTTTCCTAACTTTTTCAAAGATAAATTTAGCCTGTATACAGTGATAGCCCAAGGCTATATTTAAAGTCACCGTTCCCATCTTGGTAAGTTGGGCTAACAAATATAACATTACACTTGGATATTTGTGTCTTGACAGGTTACAGTAAATTCAGATAAGGCACATAACTTTCATTGCAGGCTTTCCTCAAAAAAGCACTGCATGTTTGGGCTTGTTCACAGGGTAACTTTAAAGGACTTTTAAAATGCAATACAAAGTTTTCTTTTTTTATTTCCTTAGTAACAACTTCTAAGTGAAAAAGTACAGATTTCTAGTAAAAATCTTTTATTGAGCATATGCTTTTCACTGATACTCCACAGGAAGTGTTTTTCTAAAAGGCAGACCAAACAGCCTGGGTGTAAGTAGTTAGGAACACAGATGCAAAGGTGCCAAGTAACTTTCTATTTTGCTGAGTAGATAACATCCACATAGGATGCTTAGAAAGCCTGTTCTAGTGCAACTGATTTTCTTTTGGTTCTTTTTTTAAATTATTTATTTATTTAGCTTGTAATATCTGGACTGCTTCATATAATAATATAAACAATTGAACCTATATTCTTGTTGTTCCCAAAATGTAAAATATAAATTTCATTTCCTTCCATACCTTACTTCATGATTGATACATTCTAGAAATGCTGTGGAGGACAGAAATGAATGTTCCCTCATAATTCATACCTCCAGCAGACTTGATAATCTCTTCAAAGCAGATTTTACCACTAAAATGTTGGTTCCTATACCTCATGTCATCCATATGCAGGGTAGTGCTAGCACATTGACTTGATTAAAGCCATAAAAATATATCAGTGTATCCGGACCTGAACATTAAATATCAATTTAACAGTCTATTTGAGGCACCCTGTAGAAGTCTGAGATAAACTGTATTTGAGACAAACTGCAGTTCCCATCAACTGCAACAGTGGGGTGTTCAATATACAGTCTACTTGGTCTCTCAAAGATTATGAAGTATGGAATTAGAAAGCTGTTGATGGGTAAAAACAGCAATGAAGAATTATTAAAACATATGGATTACATGTCAACATGATTAAGACATTAGTAACTGTGCTTTCTTTTATCCCTTTATAATAGAGTCAAGACAATAGACAATAGAGAAGGTTGGAAACACTATAAAAAAATGAAGGTGAAAATAATAAAAAATAATTCAAAGTAACAATTTCTTAAGTAAAAAATGAAGACAGAAGGGTTGTAAAAAGATGGGCACATTGTAATTTTTAGCCTTATGAAGTAATGCTGGCTTCTATCACTCCAAGTATCTAGTGTGTTTCTTTGCCTGCTCATACAGATTATTTAGCTCAATATTCTGGCTCTCTGGTCTCACCTTGAGCTGCCTTTATGTATTAAGAAAAATTAATTTGTTCTACTAACTAGCCATATTCTTAGGATTAGTACATTTCCTTTTCTACCTTTGGTTCTGATGACATCCCCAAAAGCTCTGCAGCCTATTTTTAAAAAATCTCTCCCAGAGGTTGTTGCCCAAGTTCTGCTCTTGTGATTTCCCTTTTTATTATCTCTCAGGTTCCAAGATGGGTTTGACACAGAGCAACAGTACACTCCAAAGGACTGTAGAAGGAGGAAAGGACAAGTTGCAGAATGAAAGCAATTAAAAAGTGTGAAAACTAAAATGACAAAGCAGTTTGAGGTCTCTAGTGATAAAGAGAAATTAAATAGGTGAGCACTCTTAGCATTCCATGTTCTGGCATGGGATTTGCCAAACACACCTTGCAAAAACACTGCTTGCCCTCTTCAAGTGTTGTTTTAAGAAATATTTTGCTATTTCCTTATTCCTGTCTTCAGTTTGGGGCCTACATTTCAGACTTGCTTGAACGCGATGACTGCTGTTGTCCATGAATACCATGGTCAACATTAACACAAAATCAGTGGTCAGTCAAGAGAGCTATATTTTCTGAGGTAAATCACTTCAAGGATGTGTAAACATGAAGAAAATAAAAAAAAGATAACTTTTTCCTTTAAAATTCCACATGTAGCAAAAGGTTGTGCTCTTCACAAGAAATCACACAAGATGACTTTGGACTTCAGATCCTATACCTAATACTTCCACAGAAAGATTTTATCAGTTTTTGAAATCATCAGAAGTGCTGCTAAAAAAAGTATGAGCTTAGAGGAACTATGAACTTAACTCACGACTAAGACCACAAAATCAGATTTTACACAGAAGTCGCTCCAAAGCCTATAGAATTCAATAATTTTAGGACAATTATATGAGCCCAAAATATCCAAGAGAGATGCTTACACTACCTATAACTATCATTCTAAAGACTATCATAGAAATGAAATTATGTGATTGCTTTTAGTCAATTTTGAACAATGAGGCTACAATTACATCTTATCCTTGTATATTTATTGATCATAGGATCACCAGTTTAACATGTCAAAATCTTGTGAAATCAGGTTAATTTTTCAGTGAACAGAATCAGAAAAATGAAAAACTGTCATGGGCAAGACAGAGTAGATGACAACCATCAGCTGATGTGCATACTGAAGTCTGTTTTAGAACCAAGGATTTGCCCTACCTGATCAACTCACACACTTTCTCCAACAGTCCCTGTTCAGCTTCCCATGAAGGAGGTGGATGCTGCTCCAGGATGGATAGGCAGAAAGTTGTGTCTGCTCCTGAGGTACCACTGCTCTCCATTACCTAACTCATGCATCAGCAGCCATAGCACTTGCCTCCATGCATCTCACACATTTCTCAGAGATTTCCCCACTTCCAGGACCTTTTCTCTATGCAGGAGCTTCACTTTCATCTCTCCCCAAAAGTTCTGCTTTTGGGGAACCTTTCGCTCAGACACCAGGTATTTTTTCCAGGTCCTAAAGGCACGACTTTTCCCAGGAAAAGTGCAGAAAGAAAACACATGATGAGATTCCAAATCAGTAATTCTCTCGTGACCTGGATACAGACAGCAAGTAACAGGCTTCTGTCTAGGAGTTCAAAACTTCAGTTTTCAGACGTTCATGCCGTCCACACACACACATCTACATTCAATTATTGCTGCCTGATTGGATCCACAATTTAAGAGTTTTTCTTCTGTTAGGTCCCAGTCCAATTTTGGAGGGGGTTTGAAATGATTCCAGGAGAATGATTAAGATGCAAATGAGTTCAGATGCTGTTTACTATAGTTTTACTATTGTTACCTAAAAAGAACGCTAAATGGCAATAGGGAAAAGGTAGCGGTATAAGTAAGAGGAAAAGAGAAGCAGAATTTCAGAGAGCTGCACAAAATAGTATACCACCACCATGGTCGGTCCACAAAACAGCTTGACAATCCTCTGAAGTCAATGGCATCTCACTGATCTGCTATTCTCAGGCCTTCGCAATGGTGAGGGTCGATGATGGTGAGGGGTTCCCAATTGCAGTGGGGTACAACAGTGATTTATATTTCCTGTTGACTTGCAGTTTGACCAATTGATATGACAGTTACCTGTGCTCATCCGCTCATTGTCCAACATGGTTGCTGCACAAGCTCCCCTTGCCTCTGCTGCACAAGCAGTGCTGGATTTTTGGGGTAGAGGGTATAGAGGGTATAGTATAGTTGTTTTGAGAACCAAGGACATACAGACTTTGTTAACAGTACACTAGCAACAGAGGTCTTGCAGACAGCAAACTTTGAGGCATCTTGTCTTTCTGTCCAGTTCTTACATCTATCTTTAACATAAGCTTTGATTAAATTTATATTTAAACTTGGAACACTCCACAGACCAATTCATCTCCAGTTTTCTGATTGTATCTTCACAATATCACTTGTTACATACCAGTTAACACCTAAAATTTTCATCTTTCTGCAAATCTTTTCGTGTTTGATCCAGTAGAAATGAAAATGCACTGCTCAGCTTTTTTAGTTCAGTATTTTCTATTTATTACTTACATAATCTATAACAGGTTTTTGTGCGACCAGCTTTAATTTTATACGTATATATAAATATATTAAAGATTTTCATGGCTATATCTCATGTTTTCATTTTGGTTTAGTGTTCGTGTGACCATATATAATGAATAAGAGTTACTGTGTAATGAACTGATTTAACTATGCCATTTTTCTAAAATGGATCATTTCTTGTATTTTTTTGGTTACGTAATTTGTGAAATATAATTAGCCAGAGTAAAATAAAATTTGTAGTAAAAGTGGATCTCTTTTTCTTTGGATATCAATAATTCTGATAAAATGTAAATGTAATTTTATAATTCTACAACATTTTAAGGGTCTTCATGAAAAATTAAGGAAAATTAGAGGATTTAGAATAGAGAATGTCATTTTAACAACTGTCTGAAGTATCATCCAGATTTTCCAGCTAATAATGAACATAATTTTAAGCAGCATGTTCTGCATTATTAAAATAATAATAATCTATAGAAAATATATCCAGCTGAGATAGCTCACAGTTTGCTTCACTTTTCTGGAAAAAAATCTCATAACCTCCTCTTCCTTTTTGGTTTGTTTCTTGTATCCATCTGAAGCTGTGGATTTTTTTGATGTAGAACTGCATTCAGGTAAGGAATGAGTTTAGACATTTACTTTAATTTTAGTTTTTATACTTGAAAATGGAATCTAATTGATGACTTTATACACCTAAAACAGATTTTACTTTTTAATACTTAAGTGAGTGAAAATGTCATAATAAATTTGTGTGTTTGAATTCACTAATGCAGAACTTAGCATACAGGTCTCTTAATGAGACAGATCTCTGTCACACAGAGATCATGAACTCTGTAAGTCTGAGTTTAATTTGTTTCTCTTAGTACTCATATAAATAATCTTGCAACATTAATACTTCTAGAATGGCATGAGCTTCCCATAATTAGCTTTTAATATGACAATTTCCCTGTTCTTAGAACTGTTACCTTTGAGATAGACGAGATGAAAACGGCTCAATTATGTTCTGACAGCACACCTCCTAGTGGAAGTGGTAGAGACAGTATTATTTGGAAAGGTTTGGTCTATTAAGGACCATTGGCTCTTAATGGATTTTGTTTTTTATTTTGCTATCCCTGCAAACTGTTGTATACATTCTGTAGGACAAGAAGAACTCATAAATTCACTAGATTAATTGTTCTGTACTTCACCGACAACAACAACAAAAAAAACCACAAACAAAAAAACCCACCCAAAACCCAACCAAACAAAACCAAAATCAACCCAACCCTCAGTGGCCACAAAGAATATCCAAATTTGACTTTGAATAATGAAATCCAAGTTAGTTTACAGAGCTATGTGTGTTTCTAACATTCATCAATGTCATTTCCACTATAATAAAATCTACATTATCCAGTCATATAATCTATCCATAAATTTGACCATCTAGCCCTCCAGTTTTCTAGTATGAACTCTATTAAACTCTCAGTTTCTGCATTTGGTAAAATACACTGTCAAAGTTAAAATTGATCATATAATGATCATGCAAAATGTGGTTGCTGTATTAATGTAAATGCTTGAAACAAATCTCCTTCTAAATAAATTTAGCAATATAGTTTCAACCTGATTAAGGACTATTGAGCTTGCTTCAAAATCCTTTTATGAGAGTTTGCACTTGTGTGGCAGCATTGCTTTTAGTTATGTCAATATACATTTTCTGGCATAATAAAGGTTTTTATTGACTGCAAATAAACTGTAAAAATTTGATTAATTTCACACTTAATTGGGTCACAGTTTGTCATAATTTTGAAATGTTATGTAATTTTCATAATTAGAGTAAAAATACTCACAATATCTTCATAGATGGCTTGATCAATATTTTAATTAGAGACCTTTGAAACTGGAGAAATACTTCAGATTTTTCTCTGCCTTGCAAAATATTAATTCATTCATGTAATTGAAAAGAAATAGTATAATTCCTTGTATTATTCAAAAAAGGATCAGGAAACCTTCTCAAAACTAGATAAACTGTTCTAAATTTTATAAGTAAAATTTTGCTTCTTGTGCAGTGAAATTGGTCCTAATTTTACAAATAATTTCTTTTCTATATTAGAATGCATTCTGAATTTGTTACTGTCACAACTGTGGAGAATTATGACTCATGTCTACATGAAAAATATGTATAATTTTTCCTACAAAGAAGAAACATATAGTTTGGTATTTACAATTTGTCAGAAAAAAAGCAACATTGAAATTAGTTGCATGGAAAAAAGACGTTTGAGATTATAAGTACAAAAATAGATCTTACAATTCTAAAATTTCAACTACCCACAGACATTTCTAAAGCAAATGGTAAACACATCTAAAATTGGTATCCTTGTCTTTCATTTGTAGTGTTTTCATAATTTTTACCTATGCATAGGTAAAATGTAAGAATGTCTTTATATTAGCTTAATCATTCAACTAAAATTATTTGCCAAAATACCCTATCACATGAAACCATTGCATAAATTTTTAGATGAACTCTTTCCTTGAAAAGGTTGTTAAGAAGAACCAGAGTGAAAAGAAAAGGAGGTAGAGTTTCTATTTGCATGAAAGCATGGCTAGAATCCACAGTGCTTTGTCTAGGGATAGATGGTGGACCAATTGAGAGCTTATAGATAAGAGCTAAAGAGAGAACAGGTATGAGTGACATTGTATTGCATATCTGCTATAGATCACCTGATTAGGAAGAACAAGTTGAGGCCTTCAGACAGCTAGAATCAGCTTCACATTTTCAGTTCGTGGTCCTTATGGGGAACTTCAACCACCATAACATCTGCTGGAGGGACAACACAACATGACATAAGCAATGCAGCAGGTTACTGGAGAGCATTGATGATGACTTCCTGATCCAAGTGAGAGACTACAAGGAAAAGCAGTTTGCTGATTCTCATATTCAGAAACAAGGCAGGGCTCACTGAAAATGTAAAAGTTGAAGGCAACCTTGGCTGCAGTGATCATGAGATGGTGGAGCTCAGGGTCCTGGGAGGAGGGAACAGGGTGAAAAACAAGATCACAACTTTGGACTTAAGATCGGGTTTTAGCCTCTTCACAGATCTGCTCTGTAGATTCCCATGGGATAGGGCCATGGAGAGGAGAGGGGGCCAAGAAAGCTAGTTACTTTTCATAAATTTGCCTCCTCCAATCTCAAGAGTGATCCATTCCAAGGGGAAGGAAATCACTCCAAAATGCCAGGAATCCTCTGGGGATGAACAAGGGACTTCTGGTAAAATTCAGGCATAAGAAGGAAGCATGCTGAGAATGGAAGCAGGGACTGGCAGCCTAACAGGAATAAGGAGACACTGTCAGAGCATGCAGAGATGCAGTTATGAAAACCAAAGCATAAAATCTGGAATTAAGTCTGGCCACAGATTTAAAAGACAGGGGCTTCAATAAGTGGCAAAAAGAAAACCATAGAGAATTTGGATCCAGTGCTGAATGGGACAGGGGACCTGGTGACAGAGGACATTGAAAAGGTTGAGGTCCTGAATGCCTTCTTCTCACCAGTCTTCACCAGCAAGGCAGTCTTCATGAATCCAAGGCCACACAGACCAAGCAGAAAGGCTGAAGGAGCCTTGGTGGAAGAGGATCACGTCAGGGAATAAATAAGCAAATTAGATGTATTTGGGTCCATGAGCCCAGATAGGATGCACCCATGAGTTCAGAGGAAGCTGGAAAATGTAATTGTAAGGCTACCCTCAACAATCTTTGAATGATCACAGCAACTGGGAGAAGTATCTGAAGACTGGTAGAAAGCAAATGTGACACTGGAGCTCATGGGCTAAGGCACACCTGCAAGTGATGGAGATGGTTTTGCTCTGCCTTCCAGCAAAGTAACAAATGCTTATGAACAAATTCAGTATTTCTCTAAGTTCAGCAGGAGTAGAGCGTTAGCTCAGATAGCTGTACCTTGCCTTTACAATGGGGAAGGTGTCTGATCTTCTATTGAATTTCTGGCAGGATTTGGAAGCCATGACCAATTATCTCTCATCCCTGTGAATAACAGGTATTAGTACATTCATCAAAGGTTTAAGTCCAATTGATTTCCAGTTTCCTTCTACTGTTAGCAGCAGCATGCTGAGACCCTGCCACTCAATGGGTGCAAAGAGAAGGTACTGGTTCTGTTGGATAAAGTTATGAAGCTAACTTGCTTCACAGCAGCCCATAAGGTGCTGTGATTTGCATTTTTGTCTAAAAGTGTTAACATGCTAGCATTTTGACAACTGCAGAACAGTGCTTGTACAGACTTTCTCTCTCTCTCTTCCTCATACCCTAAGGGTCACTAGGGTGGGGGTGGGAAAAAGGCTGTGAGGGAACACAATCTCTCTAGAGGCTGTCTCCTGCTTTGGAGGCTTTTCTCTGGTTTGTCTCTGGATCCCTGTCTCCTCCTCTGGAGATACTCAAACTTGTTTGGATGTATTCTTCTTCAGCCTGCTCTATGTGAACCTGCTTTGGTGGGAGAGTTTGGACTAGATGATGTCCAAAGATCCCTTCAGATGGCGAGTGAGCAGCTGTGTGAGGCTGAGATGCCTACTAGGGCTGACCCATAACTTCTCAAATTCAACCAGTAGGCACGCTGAGGATCCGCTTTTGAGGAAGTGACAGGACATCTACTGCCAATGGGAAGCAGCAAATTAATTCCATTTGTTGCCATCTTTGTAATGCAGGCTATGTTTTTCTTACTAAACTGTTCTTGTCTAGATCCATAAAGGGTTGGTTTTTTTTCATCTTATTTTCTTTGGCCTACCCTGTTGAGCAGAGGGAATGAAAAAGTGACTATGAGGACATCTGGAAACTGACCAAGGTCTATCTGCTACATGGAATAACATGTCCATTGCCAAAAACATTTTCTGAATGCAGGTTTATTCTACCTTCCCAAGATAATTTGGAGATAATCCTATAAAACCACTTCAAGCCTTTACTACATAGTTGAGCAGTATCTTCTCCTCAGAGATAACTAGATGCTTTACCTATTATGCAAGGACATTTCTATTTTCCATGACAATACTGTCACATGCACTAACTTACTCACTGATTTATTAAACCCTTCCTTAGAACGAAGATATATCTAACATCTCCAAAGTCACCTAAATAATTTCCTATAGCAGTAAGATCCTTTCTCTTACAAATGCAGACTCTTATTATTTCACAACATGCCAAATTAGATTTATTTTGTACAGCTACTATTTTAAATATTGTTTTGATTTCACCATGTGTGGTAGTGCAACATCTCCGCTACCCCCTACCTTAGGCCTCTTGGTACTTGGTGTGATTTTGTCCCCACCTGGGCCCTATAATAATACAATGGACAAAAATGATACAAAATGGTCTAACATGAAAGAAAGAAAAAATGGAGATCAATGGACTGAAGATAAATGATACAATGAACTATGTCAACTCTTCAGTGTACCTGGTTCCCTTGGCTCCTACCATTTGAAAATAATAATTATAATCGATCACTCACAACAACATATGGATCATGGCCGCACAGCAGAGGGATACCAGGACTCCAAGTCCTAACAAGTCTCCTTGCATATCTGATGGAAACTACCTGAATATTCCATTGTCTGAGCTGGAATGGAGTGGAAAAGTACTTGACAAATGTAAATTATCTCAGATCCTATAAGTAGCGATTCTAGTAAAGATCTTCTTGATTGCAGTGGGTTGTGGCCAGTATCTCCCCTGAATTTAGATGCCTCTCAGGCTGACGTCTCAAGGCCAGGGTGAGAGAATCCTTCTCAAGCCTCAACTATTGCCTGTTGAGTGAAGAACATTGATTCATCTTGAGTATTTGCACTAAATCAGAGGAAGGGAAATTTTGACTATAGACTAGCCTCTCTTCCATCCACCTCTCTACCTATATGTTTGTGAGATACATATTAGCTTTATGGATGTAGATGTTCTTCTGTCCACCTGTGTACATGTAGGACTTAAAAGTGGTACCTTTCAGTTTATTAGAGTTGACCACTATTAAGAGATTGCTGATCCTAGCAATGAGAGACTTGTGTGTATGCACTTGTATGTGTGTCTGTGCTTATACACTTTGCTTATCTATCTATATTAATCTGAGATTAATGCTTTTGCTCATATGTGTATGTATTGATTTGGGATGTTTTAGAGCAAGCCAGTGTGAATCTTGCCATTTTCAAATCCATAACTAAGTTGTTTTGTTAAACCATTTTATGATTAAGTGCTGCTAAAATTCAACCTCTTTGTCTACCTCAAATCATTAATAAATTTTGAATCACCGCTAAATCATAATGTGTCAAATATTTCCATCGGCCACACCTTGCTGGAAATTTTTTGAAGTATTTGCTTCAAATACATTTTAAAGCTGGTATCATGTAAACTTGGGTGTGGTACAGAATGAATGTTACAAAGTACAGTGCCAGTAGGCAAGATATCCGATTTCACAAACTCAAATCAGTAGGATTGTCAGGTCTCAGCAACTTCCTTACTTGTTGCTCTCTAGGGCTGTGTTCAAAAGGAGTCTGTAATACAGAAGTTGATGTCTGAAATACCATGACCAGAGGGCATATTTCTTTAAAGGACTAAGACCTGATTGTTTGGACGAAAACATATAGAAGAGAGGTATGTAAAGTATAGCATAAAAGAACTTTCTTTTTATTTATATTATCTATAAATCAATGAAAGATATGAGCTGAAACAAATTTGATAATTTTTCTGCCATAGGTCTCAAGCTTAAAGAAGAAAAAATATTCTTCCTCATTATCTCCTTGAAATATGCCACAGGGCTCTTCAAAAGATTCTGCTATCAAGACGTCAAACTACAGTATCAGGAAAACTATCCCTGAGGAGAAACTTTAATTTTGAGAAAGTATAACTGAATGCCCTCGTCTTTATTGATAAACCCTTGACAGGAGCTATGGTGATTTCAAACTGAACAAAAGGCTAACCAAATTTTTTTCCTCCAAATTTATTTCTTAACTACCTTTCACTCAGAGAGTGCACTACAATTGTCAGGTGGCTCCAGTCACACTGTTATGAACTCAAACTTTCATTACCTCAAAATGTAAAAAGGTCACAAAAGTCATCCACTCCTCAGGTGCAAGCCTAAGAGGAGACCCGACTCTTCACATTTGTCAATAATGAATAGTTTTAGTCTGCATACTTTCTCTCAAATTGGAATTTTGTTTTCCATCTGTAGGGAAATGCAATAATCTGTCTGCTGGATGAAGTGAATGATATTTGAAAACAGTGTAGAAAGCTTTACAGCAACACATCATCTCCTGAAAATCTCCATCTGATGATATAATAGTTTGAAGCACATTTTGGGGCTGAAACATATATAATGGAAGAAAAGATTATTGGCTGAACCTTGTACATAGTGTACAACCTTTTGAAAAACTGTAAAAGAAACTGTTTAAGAAAACAGTGCCTGTTGATTCATTTATACATTGCAGTGTTGTGTCCCATTAACGCCTAGCATCCTGACTTAGTTCTGTATAAAACTGCAGTTAAAGTGCATCCATCTTATTTTTATTCTTAATCATCTTTGAATACTTCTTTCAGTTGTGAAGTTTTCATCAAGATCAGAATATTCTGGTTTTATAGCATTTCTAGCTCAAGAAATCAGATGTCAATATATGAATACATTTTTTTACTTTCAACAAATTTTATGATATTTTTAGTACTTTTGTCCTTAATGCAATGTGAAAATGTGGCTTACACACCCTCTTTAAATTGCATAGCTACCTTATTTGTATGATAAAAGTTAACATTAGCTCTTTTCCAGTATCTAGTGAGGTGCAGTAATATAAAACACTTGTATTGAGACTGAGATTTTATATTTTCTGAGGCCATCATGAAATTCCTCAAAGTCTTCATAAATCTGTCTGTGTAAGTGATGCAGACTTTCCCTCTTCTCTCATGTATTGTACACAGACATTAGAAATTACTCAGATACTTCCTGCATAGATAATCTTATTTGAAAACCAAGAAGATTAATTGAAGGAGAGGGTTCGGGGTTTTTTTTGTCTGGTTCATTTACATGTGTCACTGGAGATGCTCTCTGTGGAAAGCAACATTTCAGGAAGAATCCTTTCTCGCATACAGAATTTATACAAATATATCGCAGATCTTTCATTAGATTAGTTTGATCCTTAAATGGGTCCTTAAGAAAATAGCTCATACATTGAGTTCAGATTTATATTTCAGGGAAATTATTGATCCACATCATAGAAATTCCTGTCATCCTATCTTTTCCTCAGCAGTTTGGACATTTGCTCTCTCTTTCCTCAGAGTGTTCTTATTTTTTGTGGAAAATTGAAACTTAAGTATTCTTCATAAATTAATTGAAATAATATGTGATATGTGAAGTCCACCAAACTTGAATATCTTTTTGGTTTTTCCTTAATGACTTTTAGTTCAGAAATTTACTGAGCTCATTCTCCCCTTTCAACTGACTCTATAGTTGCCACACACTTTCCATACTGAGCTGTGGCTGATGCAGGAAGAAGACAGTGAGAGAGGGCTGGAAATGAAACCTGGCTTTCTAAAATGTTGTGGTACACATGTAAAACTACACAGATAGTAAGTTTTCTATACTGCTTGATATATACTTTCTATAAATCTGCTTAAAACCAACAGCAGATTTCCCACGGCCCTCAGTGAAACAATTCTTCAGAAAAGTATACAACCTTTGAGTAGTTTTTGTCAAAAGGGAGATTCCAATCACATTACCAAGCTGTGTAAGCTGTAGGGGAAAGCTTGCATATTGGTGCCTACATCCCCACATGTTTAATCAGAAAATATCAGTATTCTGGGCTTAGAGACAACCTTCAGCAATGTTAAATTCAACTATGTTTCACTGGGGAAGGAAAAAACTAACCCAATCTATATATTTAATATAATATAGCTGAGTCATTTAAAATCAAAATTATGTGAATTTTAATCTTCAAGAGAGATGACATTTAAGAGTGTGAATGTTAACATATGTCACTAATATTTAATCTTTTACTGTAGCTTTCTGAGAGATGGAAAAAGATGATGGAGGATTTACAGCTGTCAAACATATCATTATGTTATTCCTGAAAAAAAAATAATATTTTTTTTCTTACTTTAATAGCAATTTTAGATTTATTTACTCTCATTTGCATGAGTAAAGAATATGAATAGATAAAGTTTCATGAATTAACAATTAACCTTAAGTTCTAAATACTGTTATTGCAAAATATCATGGCTGTTTTTTCTGCCACCATGATAAGAGTATCAGTGAGAGAGTTTGCAAATATAGATTACTTAAAACAGTTTATTTCCTAGTCCTTTTATAATATTTAGATGGTAGAGCTATTTCTTGCTGTAAAATAGATTTTGGCTGTACCTCTGAAGGCATAGTTTTGAGGAGATAAACTATATCTGTTTAGCAGTTAAATGGCTACTAGGGAGGTATCACAGACCAATAGTTATTCTGAGAATACATTTGTTTCTGTAGCTCTTTCAAACAACATCTGTTGTTGGAAACAGGAATATGGCTTCATGATTTCGTTACATGGTTGAGAACAAATCTGTTTAATTGCATACAAGATAGAAAATGTTCTGCACTGAAAACTGAAGTAGTGCTCTATACCTTATCTGTATAGGAGGCTTTGTGATACAGTAGTGACATAATTAAGCATCTAAAGTTATTAAATGACTTCATCATGAGGAAACTTTTATATCACAGAAAGTATGTTCCCCTTTTATGTGGTTTATTTTACACTATTTTAAAAGCAACACATGTTAAACTTAAAAGACCTTTTTTACTTTGACTACGTAATTATTATCTTAGAATACACAGAGTATTCTATGGTGGTATAATTAATGCTGTCTAAGAATATTAAAACAAACAAACAAACCCCCAGTCAACAAAAAAAACCCCATGATATTTGATTCACTTGGTACCTAAAGTTCCAATCATCTTCCTTTTGATTTCAGTTGCAATAATATTTGAGCACATTTTCTTGTATTCGTCTATTTAAATACCTATTCTCCCTCTTAAGTTTTGTTTCATCCACTTCTGCAATGACCAAAATGTAGTATGATTTTCATTTCCTAAAATGAAATTATAGAACAGATAAGTAGGCAAAAAAGTCTGTGTGCTGGTAGCAGGAGAGAGTTTTGGGGTTTTGTTTTCTTGTCTGTTCATTTTTTTTTAACTCAAAAATTGTGAAACCTACTATAGCATCCGACGGGATCCAGTGAGCTTTAATAGTAACATTCATCAAAATATTTTACATAACTTTTAGCAATGGAATTTACATAAGAAACTTTCATAAATCTCAAACATGGATTAGTTTCCCTGTGTATATAATTCCTAGTATTTACTTTTGCTTATAACTGAATGAGTAAAAGTCAGAAGAACAGTAATGTCAACACAGTTTGAGACCACCCTCTTTCACTAAGACCCACAGGCTTCCTACAGTCCTCAGCTATGCCACTATGCTTTTGTTGCCTTCCAGTGGGTTGACAACAGGAGAACAATCCCTAGCAAACACTCCCCAGGCCTTTCCAAATCTCAAATAGTGCCTTGCTTCTCTTTGAGAGAGTAAATTCAGCCAGAACCAGCCCAGGAGGCTTTCTAACAGTTTAAGATTACAAATGACTGGTATAAATTATAGAATGGAAATAATTGACCTTGAGTTCTGGCATTGTTTAATTTCTAGGAGGTGGAGCCTAGGAGTGGATTGTATAATTTGCAAGGGACAAGAACCATGTCTCAAATACGGGACAGGTTCAGGCCCTTAGTTACTCTATCCATCTGCTTTTCTCCAAGTGAATCTTGGCTTACAGTTAGGCAGCAGTCATACATCATGTGTTGCATCTGTCACATCCCAGGAAAAGAGGAGAATGAGACACGGGGGACAGCACAGCATGTGAAGCCAGTGGAAAGGTTAACATGATTCACCTAGAGAAGGGGGATATTTGTTTTCATTTCCAGGTGAAGGAAGGATTTGCTATTTTTTTCCCTGTCTAGTGACTTTTGTAGCTTGTTAAGGAAAATAGCATGCTCTGTTGCCAATATCATGAAGTTCTTATCTGTATACAAAGTTTGAAAGGTATTTTATCTGTGAAATGAAGTATCTCCTATTTCTTAAAGCTAGACATCTAATTGTTAATGAAAATTACAAGACACTTTAGTATGATAAATATACATGACAAGGTGTGTGTTACTGTGAGATAACACACATCTCAGAGGGACGGTGACATATGCCTTGGAGTGTCTTAGTGAAACTATAAATGGCTCAAAGTGAGAATTTTTAAAAAGAAGATTCACATGTCCATAGTTCTCCAGAAGAGAAACATGGTTAATTTTTTACTATAATGATTATCAACACATTTAGGAAGAGAAATATAATATCGGTTTAATATTCTGATCCTTTTCTTACTTTTCTGACACAGGCATTAAATTTATTGTTCTGTGGAAATGGACTGATACCAAGGTCTCTGCTATGACAGGCTTAAACAGCACTATAGTTGGTGTTAGCAATCTGCAGTGAAATGTTTCCTACCAGCAAAAGTATTGAATTAACTGCTTCCGATTTTCTTCCAATTGGGCAGTCACAGTTTGATTATCATGCATTCATCACCCTTGACTGATTTACAGATTTGCACTCTTGCTTTCTTAAAGGGCGATTGACAGGAACCCCTAACTTGTGGGTGTTAGTGGAGATGGAAAAAGATAATTTTATTCCTTGAATCCAGTAATGTCCATACAGTGTAGGTAGTAGGAAGTGCTTAGATCATACCTCCTTGAAATATATGTGAGTAAAATCAGGTGAAACAACATGGCAGAGGATTAACCCACCCTCCCCCTTCTCCTCTCATTGTCCCTCAGGGACTGCTTGGGGAAAAAGGAGTCAAGTGCTGAAAATCTGTTCCCACTCTGCTCTGGGAGTACAGGTGTAGTAACATCTCCAACTCTCAAATGAGCCCTCAACATAGAGAAAAAATTGTCTTCAATATCTTAACAGGTAAAGATATATTGTGGGATTTTTAAATTATTATTATTAAAAGCTAACAGAAAGAGATATAACTTTAAATGTAATCATAAATCATACAGAAATTTTAATGTACTCTCTGGTCAAAATTCCAAATGTAAAAAGAGTAAAGAAGGTTGGAATAAATAGAAAAAGACCTGAGCTTCAAAGTAAGTAATTTGCTTGAAAGTATAGAAACTTTTTATTCTGAAAATATGTCACTAAATAAAAGGAAAATCTAATTCCCTGGATTTGCAAGATCTATTACTATATAAGGATGAAACTCTAGAATGTCCTATATTAACAGTTGTGATACAGCTGTGTATGAGGGCTGTACCTATGCTCCTGCAATATGGTCCTGCTATTCAGAGGCCAACTAAATGAAGCTGTTTGTATGCTTGCATGCACTATTGATTAGCATCTGAGGTGGAGAACCAGGACATCCCAGGAACCGTCTTGTAGTTTAATCTTTTCCATGTAGGAGATAATCTGAACATGGTTCAATCTGTAACAAATGCTCAAGCATACACTAGAGTATTCTCAAGCGTATGTTGGATGGAGGGCCAGCTCAGTTATAGGAAATCATTAGATCAGCAGTTCAGGAGATTCAGGATCTCATCTGATCAAAGTAAAGATATAATGTCAAGGACACCTGAAAAGGGGAACCCCATCATCATCCACATTGTGGCTGTTTATCTTGGAGAAATCAGGTTGCTCACATAAGAATGCGTGGGTTTTAACACATATTCAGCCTATGAATGTCTGTATAACACAGATAAACTGTGAAACCTACCTTGAATTTGTGATTTTTTATGCACTCACCATAGATTTTTGTTGGGAAACGTTAAAGAAAGTTTTATTCTCCTAAAAATTTCATGAATCATAATATCCACTTTGTTTGTTTTTGTAATTCACATTCTTTTCACTAGTCCAACAAGGCTTTCCTTGTATTTTCTTCCTTGCATTCATGAAGACTATCAAGAACTTCTAACTTCATAAACTACAAACTATCATAGTAATAACTAAAATTATAAATAAATGTTTCTGTTAATGAGCAGGTTGTATCACTTGATAATCTCCCTATTAAACATAAATAATTGTACAAAATTATAATGTTGAAAAATGAGATTTCAGGAAACAGATACTGTTTCCATGTTGATTGCTGTAACAGTTGTTATGATCCTAGAACATATTTGTTTTATTTTATTCATAGAATAATATCTACTCAATGCTTGAGCTTCAGGAAAGGTTAACTCAGACAAAAAAAGCCTCTCTCTTTATACTACTATATACAAGTTTTGAATGGAGCAACTTGAAAGACAGTAAAAACAACTACCTAAAGGAATATGTGCATGTTTATCACAACATTTGCTCATAAGGCACAAGAATCTTTATAAAGCAGAATGCTGAAAGTGAGAGAAGAGTAATACTCAAAATATTGGTCACTACAAATTGGAAGTCTCTTTTTCTCCAATTCAAATCCCAGTACAATCCTTAATTTATTGGATGATATTTAGCATAAAGTTACTCATTAAATTATTCTTCATATACAATAAGTTGTTAATCTAAGCCTGAAGCAACAGGCTTCATTTAACATTTGATGTTCATTTAACATTTGATATGATTTATACAGGAATAAAACTCAGTTGTGGAAAGTATGACTGGGAAATAATGTAGGCCATGCAATGCTTAGCCTATGTACTTAAGTAATAAATCTGAGCACTCCAAACCAGGAAGTTTTATGCATCATCACAAATCATCCTTGCCGTAAACAAAAACTCTAAGCTTGCAAAAGCAATCAGTTTAACAACTTGATCAATGTACCAGTACTAAAATAAATATACACAAGTCAGCTTCCAAATCTTAGTAAAGTCATATCAATCTAAATAGTGTTTCAGATATAAACTGATTTTTTAAAATCAATGTGCTGTATTTTGTGTATTGTTATTTAAAAAAAAAACAACTTAATTAACCTTGACTACATTGGAATCAATATAGATAAATTCAACTGGTAAGTACACATCACATGTTAGGCTATTAGCATGTTGCATAGGATAGTAGGTCTTATATAAATCTGTCTAACATACAAACATAGTGCTGCCATATAAACCAGATCTAATAGACTTTGTACGAATCAGGACAGAATTTCTGTTAGCCTGAGATGGATAATCCATTACATTGGATTTCTATATTATTCAGTGTGCAATAATAATTATAGTATATGATTGCTAAGAATAAATAACAAATGACTAAATTAATACTTCATTGTAAGTTTAATGCTGAGTTTACCCTGTAGAATCCTTTACATCTACATTAAAGTAGGCTGAAATTTCTTTAGGTCAAAATGCCCTGCCAAAGCCTGATCAGAAACTGTGTTTAAGTGCAGAGGAACCCAGAAGAGTGACTGCAATGAGCAGTCCTGCTGCTAACGTTGCAAGATAGGAGTGATACTGTAGGTCTTACTCCAGCCTATTATCTAGTAATTTTCATGAATGTTTCCTGTGACTTCCCTTTACTTGCATTTACACAACTCCTAGCTGCACAATGCTGCCAGATAATAGAAAGTGTTCAGACCAAATAGCTCAGTTTCTGCCTGACCACCTAGATAACCTGCGCATCAGTTAAGTTTTGTTGTTTTAGCTAGATTGTACAGAAATAAATCTACATAATTTTAGTACTTGTTCAAAATGAACAGACAACCTCTATCAGCTCAAACTGGATCAGAGTGCTCAATGTTCATGAAGACAGCATATGTGACTGGCACATGCTATTATGTAGAGCTATTATGAAAAGGTAAAGTGAGAGATTTCAGAAGGTATTTATTCCACTGTTTAGTAAGAATACTCTACCAGTAATCTCAGTACAGCAAAGGAACACTGTTTTATCAAGTTGATCCAATCACAAATAAGAGAAGCAAAAAGTTAATGCATACTTTTCCCCCCCCCCCCCCCCCCCCCCCCCCCCCCCCNNCTTTTCCCCCCCCCCCCCCCCCTTCACTTTTCGTGGTCTTTGACCACTGACCTATGGGCATATATTTCTCTTGTCAAAGTAACAGATAAGTACAGGAAGCATCTGTAAATTAAAATGCTTGAGATACATCAGCTCTGCTGTTTCAGGAGGCAATTCGTTAATATAACTGTCAATTTGTTAATTTAACTCATCGCAGAGCTGGCATTGCATTGTAGCCAAAAAATTGATAGCTTTATAGAATTTCATCTTGGGAAGAGCTTTTAAAAAATGTGAAAATGTAAACCATATGATTTTAATTAGTCACAAGTTTGATCCCTTTATTTAGCACGATAATCATATTAGCAGAATTTATACCTTATTCAAATGGTTTTCAGGAAACATTCTATTTCCAAAATATTGTACTTTAATCAGAAAGTACAGAAAAAAATGCTTGCAAAAATGATATCACAGGCTAACCTTACAAGGGCAACTGTAGTGTCCTGCACCTAGGGAGGAATGACCCCATGCACCAGTATAGGTTACGGAAAGCAGCTCTGCAGAGAAGGACCTGGGAGTCCTGATGTACAAAAAGTTGACCATGAGCCAGCAATGTGCCCTTGTGGCCAGTAAGGATAATGGTATCCTGAGGTGCATTAAAAGGTGCATTAAAAAGAGCACATGCAGCATGTTGAGGGAGGTCATGCCCCTCCTCTACTCTGCCCTGGTGAGGTCAAATCTGGAGGACTGTGTCCAGTTTTGGGCTCCCCAGTTCAAGGACAAGAAACTACTGGAGACAGTGCAGTGGAGGGCTACAAAGATCATCCTCTTATGAGGATAAGGCTGAGACAACTGGGTCTGTTTAACCTGGAGAAGAGAAAATCAAGAGGGGATCTTATCAATGCTTATAAATATCTTAAGGGCTGTTAAGAGGATGGGGTCAGACTCTCTTCAGGGGTGCCCAGCTACAGGACAAGAGGCAACGGGCACAAACTGGAACACAGGAAATTCCACCTCAACGTGAGAAAAAACTTCTTTACTTTGAGGGTGACAGAGCACTGGAACAGGCTGTTCAGAGAGGTTGTGGAGTCTCCTTCTCTGGAGTAGAAGGTCTCTGAAGGTACCTCCCAACCTTCAATTTTGTGATTCTATGATATGAGTTAAATACCACTCAAATTTCATGATAATTACAGTCACATTCATTTTGAATTTGTGATCAATTAAGCATACATATTTCATGTTATGATTCTGGATGACCTTAACGGTTAGGGTTAATTAAATCTATAAGCTCTTTGATGCTGGACTCCACATGAAGAAGGCAATGTTACGTACCAAATCTTGTTATGGGTGAACCACATAAACAGTGTTTAGAATTTATTACTAGTCCAATTATTGTCTTAATGATTTATAAGTTTATATTATCTAATTAATATGGAGAAGTCTCATAATTAACATAGTTAAATTGCTATACAAAAAGTCTGTGTGCCTCCCTCTTTTCTCTGGGCATTTTTCCCATCTTTCCATTGTCCTACCATCCCCACTGCAAGGCTGATGGTTTCAGTCTTCCTCAGAGAAAAAAGAGGGAAGGATTAAAACAAGTGACTTTGCCTGGAGGAGTATGATGTTCATGTTAATACCACCTTCTTTTTCAGCATTGGGTCTGCTTGGGGTTCTTTTAATATTTCTTCTTAGAACAGTCTGCTTCCTTCTTACTGGTTTCTTTATACTTACAGAGCTCCCCCAGTTCTAAATCTCCTAAAGGGTATTTTTGTCATACACTAACTATCTAGGTCTGCCAGACCATTAGCACTAAAGGTATTTAGAGAGGTTAAGCTAAAAGGAGGTGAGACAATAGTCACTTGATGACTAGACAGTTGTCAAAACAAGTGAGAATCAGCTCAAAACAAATTCAGGAAATCCTTGAGACCTTTCAATGTGAGGTTAATAACCTGTAGCCTTCTTCTAGTAAGGGCAAAATCATATTTACTTGCCTACAGCAGCATACTCCCCTGATGATGGCATAAGCTTAAGAGAGTTATATTAAATTAATAATGACGCCAGATGCTCCCAATTTCTTGTGCCTCAGTGTCCTGTCTTCTAAATGGGGATGTCAGTACTGCCTTACCTCAAAAAGGTACTAAAGATTAAAATAACATAATCTATGATAAGAGCCCTATGAATGTATATCATAAATAACCGACTTAGGAAAGACAATTAACTAAAAGCAATGCATGAAAACAGAGTTATAGTCCTTCCAAGAGCAGATCTCAGGAAGGATGACGACTTCTTGCAGGGTGACTTCATCCTGCAGTAAAGTCAGGGAAGCTACAGGGCAACCAGAGCAACCATAATGATAGGCCAGCTATCCTATGAAGGGAGGATGAGAAAGTCAGGACTCTGCAGTATGGTGAGGACAGGACAGAGGGAGCAGGATTTCCTGAGATTTCTAAAATTAAAAATACAGTAGATAAACTGAAAGCAGGACTGTTTCTCTCCAAACGCCAGAATACAAAATCTAAGACACACAGTTTTATAAGATTAGCTGGAGATTAGTTTAAAATTAATAGAAAAAAGTCCTTCTCTACAGAGTGGGTAATGAACTTCTGAAGCTTGATGCCTATGACGAACAGGAAAAAAGGCTTCACTGAGAGGTCCAAATTCACAATTTATTTGGACTTTAATCACTGAGGTCCAATACGTCACTATTGCAGGTTCAATGAGTACAATAGTGATTACAGTGTTGCAATGTAAAAACATTTCGCGGAATACTCTATTGCAACTTAGAAGTGATCCCGAAAAGTAGCAACACAAACCACAGCTAGATATTAATGCCTTAAGAGAGTGCACCAACCACAATCTTAATAGCATGCCATATACCATACATATGTTTCTTAATCACTTATCCTCTCTCTCAGGTAAGGTCACTCAATTCCTAGGAAGTTACCCTGTACAGAGTCCTGGACAAGTGGGGGAACGAATCTCCTACAGGTCAGCTGTATCGTTGGAAGATTCCCCCTTTTTTTCTGCCCAAACCTTGCAGTTTATATTTCCTGATTCGGTGGGGTTGCAGGGTTATGCCTGAGGGGATTACACTGTCCAGGATACATCACACTCTTGTGGTGTGATGGCTAAATCTCTGTTGCCAATTTTGTGATGTATAGAACACAGTCAGGGGAATAGCAGTGGGATGGGACTCAGGGCAATTTGTTTGTTAAGAGAGTTATGGTTCCATTCAGTTTCAGTTCTTCTTGTTATGCAATCTTGAGACAGCCCCGGGCTGAGCTGTTTTGTAGCTCCCCCAAAGTTATCTCTGCATAGACAAGTTACGATGAAGCTGAGTCGGATGATGACTCCCTGCATCGCACCTGTTGTGCTCTGAAACCGGTTTTGCTGGGTGCTCCCAAACATTGCCACAGGAGGCTGCAGAGGCACACAATATCTTTAAATTCAAAAAGGGACTAGAGAAATTTGTGGAGACGTTACTAAACAAATCTGGGTGCTAAGGGACACAAAAAAATGACCACACTTGAGTTGCTCTCCCTAAATAACATTTTCTATTGCAAGTGTCCAAGGCAGAATTCAGGCTACATAGGGTTATGCCTTATATTCTTAGGTACTGCCTTATAAAGGCAGGACTGTGCCTTTATAACATTTATTGCTCTCAGATATCACATCAAACTCCCTTCTGAAATCCAGCTATCTTCTCTCTATGCTCTTACTACGCAAGCTATGACTCAGACATCTGCAGGCAAGTTCCTGAGTTCCTCCAGAGCCCCTCTAAGCCAGTCATTCCTGTAAATATCTCATCATGAACATTTACATTGAAGCTTGAGTTCTGCATGAACAATATTTAGATGCAAACGACTCTGGCAAAGCAAGCACTCAACATTTCCTCTCACACTCTTATGTGGAAAGTTAAAAGACAACATGAAAACAGCCACTTTGGGTTCCCTTGTGAAAAGTTGTCTTGCATTTTCCCCAGGACATTCAATTCTTTTCAAAGAAGAGGTCTAAAATTTTAAAGCAACTGCAGCTGCATGTTTCAGTGAGTAATATTTAAATGCTTTTCTTATGACAGATTAATGTCAGAGAAGTTACTGCAAATTGTCAGGGAAAAGAATTCATGTAAAGCAGAAACTTTAAATCAAACTATCCAGACAGTTAATCTTACTAAAACTGTATCTTTAAACTCCATGTGTGCATGTTCACCACTTAAGATGATTTTCAGCCAACCTTAGCTTCTGAAGGCACATGAGCCCTGGAGGATTACATGACTATTTGAAATTTAATTTTCCTGATGCTTTTTGTCCCACTGGTTTGTCATAACACCACCACCTTGCCAAGATAATAAAAGCACTCAAATGCACAACAAACCAACTTAGCTCAACTAATGATCATAATCTACCTCTAACCTTATCTGTGGAAAATCTTTCTCTTCATAAATCACAGTTACTACACCACTTAAGACAAACAGTAGATCAAGCTGAGATTATATTGTCAGGCTTTTGTTCCACAAAACCTCTTCACAAAGGTCTCTCTATCGGGTTAATCAATTTGATTGTAAAATCATAGTATCACAGAATCATAGAATGGTTTGTGTTGGAAGGGAGCTTAAAGATCACCGAGTTCCAACTCCCCTGCCATGGGCAGGGGCACCTCCCCTAGAGCAGGTTGCTCAAAGCCCCATCCAGCCCCTGACCTCCAGGGATGGGGCATCCACAACTTCCCTGGGCAACCTCTTCCAGTGTCTCACCACCCTCACAGTAAAGAATTTTTTTCTGATCTCTAATCTAAATCTCCTCTCTTCCAATTTTAAACCATTGTCCCTTGTCTTGTCACTGCACTTCCTCTCCAGTTCTTCTGTAGGCTCCCTTCGGATATTGAGAGTCTGTTATAAGGTCTCCCCGGAGCCTTCTCGTCTCCAGGCTGAACAACCCCAGCTCTCAGCCTGTCCTCATAGGGAAGGTGCTCCATCCCTCTGATCATCCTCGTGGCCCTCCACTGGACCCATTCCAACAGATTCATGTCCTTCCTGTGTTGAGGACTCCAAAGCCAGACACAGTACTCCAGGTGGGGTCTCACAGGTGCAGAGCAGAGAGGAAGAATCACTTCCCATGACCTGCTGGCCACACTTCTTTTGATGCAGCCCAGGACACGGTTGGCTCTCTGGGCTGCCAGCATGCACTGCTGGCTCATGTTGAGCTTTTCATCCACAAAATCCTTCTATTATGGGTTATTATAAAAGAAAATGTGCCTAAGTGCAAATGCAAAATTCATAATTTTTTATGAAAATAGATATCAGCAATGTAAATACTGCAGAGAGGAACAACCTATTTGACAAACTGCATTTAATGTACATGCTAATCAGATTTAAACTGTGCAATTAAGAGTTAATTCTCTGTTGGGTTTTGGTGGTTTGTTGGATTTTTTGGTGTTTTTTAGTTTTTGGGTTTTTTAAATTTATAAGGCACTTCCTATGTGTAAAGAACTCAAATCTGGTCCATATCTGTTGTATAACATGGTGTAGCTTTTTATGAATTTTCACAACATCACACATACATTTTTCCCTGCATAGATAAGGTCACAGCAAAGTGTCTCATTCTATACTTCGCGAGTATCTCAAAACTAACTGTATCTGGAGAGAAGCTGTCTCTTATTGCTGCCTTGCATACTATTTTGTACTTTGCCCTAAGGGAGGAAGTACTGTGTATTACTTCTGCTTTCTATAGATGATGAGAATATTTTCTTCAAATTCTCAAGGTCCTTTAGTGAAAAGCATCATCATCTGACCATACACCTGCATTTCTGTCCATTTGAAAATCATGCACATATGACTATGGTCCTGTTTATGCAACTATTTTACAGTCAAATTTTAAAACACTTGTAAAGAAGCAGCAGAGTTTGTTCTCAAAAATTGTTTCCTGTTTTATGCCCTAAATAACCTCCTCCGTCTGTTTCATGATGAAAGAATTGCCACTTTAAAGATGCCTGGTTCTTGCCTTCTATCAAGCCCTTTCTATTACTGAGCACTTTTTTGAGCTAGGAAAAATTACTTATTTGATTCCTTTTCTTCACAACTACTTATATATATAAGAGATTGGAACATTTTAGAAGACACTAAATTATAATTTACCCTGTCTGACATCTCAGGTCCTCAATGCATTTCATTTTCATTTTCATGAGAAACAAGCTGGCCTCCTGGCCAGCAAGAATCCCAAGCCAATTCTTCTGGTCATGCAAATCAAGCCAATTTTATCTGTCTTGGTTTATTCTATATTGGAATATAGTTCAGAAATTTTGCGTTGTATTATAGATTAAAGCTATATCAGAAGTGTTCATTATTACTTACATGTTCACATACTGTTTTTCATTTACATAACACAGAAATTCATGTATTTCATCAGATTTAGTAGAATAAAAAATGTAAGGGTGATCAAATATTTGCTGATTAAAAAATTATTCTGTAAAGAGAGTAGGTTACTGTATGTATCCCCTACATATATTGTACCAGTAGCAGATTACAGAACTTGGAGCTACTCAGCTTTTAAATTATTACCTTGCAACATATGTGAAAGGTCTGCTTTTAAGGTTTCTGATCGTCCTCTCTGCAAATGTGATAGTATAACATCAAGGGAGATTGGTCCTTCATTTCTAAGACTTTTTCTCCTTTCAGCCAATAGTTTCTCTCTCTGCAATAGCTATGAGGTATAACTGTAGGCTTGTTAGAAATAACATATTCCCATCCTTTTCAAGGTTAAAAAGACACTTTCTTTTTAATTTTTTTTTTCCCTAATGGCCCAATGAGGCTACTCACATATATATCAGAAAATGACAAATCCCTGTTCCCCAAATACTTACACACACCAATACTTTCAGAGGACTATTTATCCCAACCCTGAGGTGGATTTTTATCATTACTTGATATACCCAGTGGTAGCTGAGAAAATATGAGAATAGTCTCTGTGACCAGAAGAAGGTATTTAGCTGATATACATTCCCAACCATTTTCTTATATTCATAAATTTACTATCACAGAGGGATGTATTCAGTGAAGCACATTCAATTCCTTCAGCCTGAATAGTGACTAGAAAATACAACAATGGTCTTAAATCTGAAAATAGAATTTCACTGCATTTTGTACTGTACTGAATGTTCAGTATAGTGCAGATATCAGAGTGATTTAAACTTCAATTTTCTCTCCACCCTGAAAGTCAGAATACTCTTCTCCCTGACCCCCCTTCCCCACCCCAATTTTCTTCCAAGACAATATAAGTGGTACAATACTTTTGTGGAAATGAGAGGCTAGTTTGAATATAGAAGGCACTTTGAATATAGAAATTAATTAGCATTTCCATAGCAGTGTAAATAGCAGACCCTAGAGGCATGCAGTAGAGATAATGAACATCAAGATTAACAATACACACTACAGACACCAGACTATCATTACACCTTAATGGCATGCAAACGAACAGTCTTCAAGAAGTCAAAAGATGCTGTGTAATAACAGACTTCTCCGGGCTATAAAATGGATTAGGAAAATACAGTGCTTGTTCACAAAGACACACAGCACAGCTTTACCTAGGAGGCTATCTTGCAGTTAGAATTTTCAAAGGTCATGACTGGAAAGATATGATCCATAGCCATAAAAATTTCTGTCATGTTCAGACTTTCACAGGTCTTTCCTTTTTTGTGACCATGTGACACATTAATTGAAAATAATAGCAGTCTGCTGCAATATGAAAAGTGATATAGTGGGATAGCCAAATACCAATAATTCCAGCTAATATATCCATCTTTCCTCATTTTTATAATCTCACTGGGTGATGGCTATGTTTCAGAGCTAGTCAAAACATTTGCTCCAAATAGGATTTTTTAAATTAACCTACTTTACATTATTCATAGCCTGATGAAACAGATTATTAAAAGTTACAGATGCATTGCAGTACTAACTTACTGTAGCTTAAATGCATTTGTGAGAAAGATTATCAGTCTTTCAGATGTTGTCAAGGACCCGAGTGGCTATAATGATGAAGATCCACCAATGTTCAATGTTTTTCTGCCTTCAACGCATTTTTTCTGAATTTCTTTTCCTTTTAATTAATTTAAGCAACAGTAGGAAACCCAGAGTACTTGTCAAGCCAGTATGAGGTTAGTAGGTGTTGAGTTTCAGTCATTCCTCACCAACCTTCACCAAGGAAAAAATATGTGTATCTATATTCACAGTACAGCCTCTGCATCTGAATAATTCTGTTTAACTCTGCAAGAAACTGACTTGTCTTCAAAAATTTCTTACACTCTGCAGACACTTGTTAAGAAATAATGACAGAAAATGGCCTTTATTACTGTAGTTCAAAGACAAGATTCAAAGCAGAGATAAAGTAGGGGACTCCCAATTTTCAGTTTCTGTGATGTTAGCCTACCAAGAAAGCCTGTAATTGGGATCCACAGGATTCTGCTTTCTGTGAAACAGCAGCAATGAACCTTTGGCACAGGTACTGATCTGAACTGATACAAGAGGTAATGTGCTTACATTGCTTTTTAAAATTCATTTGATACCAGTTGCAAAGCAAAGATTTCTCCCTGTCTACTGTTCTTGAAACTACTGACTAACTCAGTTATTTATTCTTCTGATTTCTGAAATCCTCAAAACAAACATTTGATTGCCTTATTTAGCTGAGAAGCTGATTCCTTTTCTATCTGCTACTTGAAAACTTATCAAGAATAGGAAACACAGAAATATAAAGTTTAGAATGATTGAATGAACCTTCCAAAAGTTTGAAATATTGGTTTATACAACAATTAAGTTGCAGGCAGAGAAACTCACTAAGAGTTCCTTATTACTTGGACTCTTTTACATGCCTGTGAACTAAATTACAATTTTGGGTTTAATAATGTAAAAAATAAATCAAGAACCACCTAATTAAAAGAACGCATCTGTCAAAAGATCTATTTGCTTTGCAATTTCAAAAATATGATTCAGTAAACAAGAAATCTCTTACGGAATTCCATGGTGTGGAGAGTTTTGTGGTTCACGTGCAAATTTTGTTCTAGAGAAGGACACAACAAAAAGTCTTGACAAAATCTTATCTGCAGTAGACTAATTGCAAAGGCTTTATGTGGCCCAGTAGATATGATTTTGCCACACTAGCCAAAGGCCACAGGCTCAGTATTGATTTGTCAGTGCTGAGTCTCTGGGCTTCATTAGCCTTGCCTGCAACTGGTCTAGTTTCATCTGGTTTTGAAAGTGCTATCAACTGTGTAAGGAGCAGTGCCCATTGTCTCTCCTTTATTAGTTTAAAGCACATGATATCTGATGTAACATGGGCCAGACTGGGCCAGGGAGTCAAGGGTAGACAAATGGCAGTTCTTGAGGGGACCTGTGGCTGGGGCAGGCAACTGTGCCATTCTCTGGCTATAACTGGAAGTCCCTGAGAGGGGAGCTGGGGCTGTGAGAAAAAGGATTAAAAAAACAAACCCAAAAATCTTAAAATCTCCCATACATATAAAAATAACCTAAAGTAGACTCAAGATGGGGAGGAAGAAAACCCCATGATGACCATCACACACTTCTCAGAGGAAGATATGGAGGATGCTGATAACTTGACACAATACTGCCTCTCATTCAGGGTGTGGAAGGGTGAGTATCCCACCAGACAAAAGGAGAAGATAACAAGATTTTTATAACCATTTTATCTGTTAATACTGAGTCTTTCCTGTAGTCATTAGATAATTTAGACTAGTGGTGAATTGTTGGTTCCATAGATATATGGTGTGCCTGTAGCAAAATTTTGAGTAACAGTGACAGTGAGATATGATCAGAGCAGAATAAATTAAATTCTCTCTTTAAATAAAGAGTTAATACATTTTTCTGTTGTCAAAATAGGACATTATCCAAACACACAAATTCTCTCTCATAGAAATAGAAGCCAAAATATTTAAAAGTTACTCATAATTTATATAAAATTCTATAAATTTCTCTATATATTTATATATATAAAATATTATTTAATTTCTTTGACTGTGGTCAGTCATAAGAGTAATTAATTTTAAAAAGAAGGAAACTGTAAACACAAATCTATCTTCAAAAGAAAACTGTAAGACAACAAAAATGTGATGAGAATTCGTTACTTTTCTTGTCTATCCTCTCTCTCTCGCACACATCTACCACTGGTTTGTAATATACCCTGGTTATAACAGGTTTCAAATATAGCAATCATCATGTGAAGGAACCTGCTTAATACCTAAGCAATAAGAAATTTTTAAAAACCAAGTGTCATCACTTACTTTTTGTGAAGTACAGAAGAATATTGTCTTTTATTAACATTGCACTTTTAACTGTTCTTTCCTGCTTTATGAAAGAATTTTGCAACTCCACAAAACATTGTTCCTTAACACAGAATGAAGCAGTCAGCTTAACTTCACCAGCTGAACCTCAAAGAGAACTATGCAGTGTGCCCGTGGCATTTTCATTCAATCACATGAAGAATGCTACCTTACAAATAGTATACTTTAAATTACATTTTACCTGCTGTGAAGACCTGTGTACTTCTGCAGTGAAATATGTTTTCATTTGGAAGCTGTCAGTTCCTCAAAGGTGAAATTACTAGGCATTGTTCCAAAAGAAATCAATACATAATATTTTGTTAGAAGGCGTTAGGAGGGAAAACCATGTAGGACTGGCAAGCATGTCTGTATAAGGGTAGGTAATTCCAGAGATAGGTAATTCCAGGCTGTTTAATTTATGCTATTATTTATTACCATGCCTAATGTAAAAAAAAAATCAACGTACTTCCATACAAGAAGAACATTTATCTATGCTGATGTCCTCATACTTCAAAGATAACACATAAAATAAATTGATTCTAATTTTCCTGTTTAAAATTAAGCAGCACACATTTTGGGAAAAGGAAGTGTGAATGTTGTTAATTTTAAGTCTTTTCATGATAGATTTTACTGTATTTCTATAGGTGCTGATTTCTCTAGAAAAACTACATTAAGGATTTTGGATTCTAGATCAAATGTTAATAATCTTAACCTTAATGCTGTCATTTCAGTCAAATGATTACAGCAGTAAATTTTTTTTTTTGTCATATTGATGTATTGATTCACAAAACATGGTCACAATGTCTTGAAAGAGTGTCAGAAAGGCAGCATCTTAATTATGACAAATACATTTATTTCAACATCTTTTCTCATTCCCCTCTATAACCGGAATATTGAGTATAAAACTTAGCACAGATACACACACATCCAAAAAAGAAAAGTTAAAAAAAAAAAGTGATATATATTACTATAAATCTAGACCAGGCATGTTTTGAGTAAGATCCTGTCTCAAGGCGATTAGCAAGTAATTCGTGCTTTGCACTTGTGGTTCATCCCCCCATCTGCTATTCAAGTCTTTCATATTAACTACAGCCACCAGTGGTTTAAACTTGAGCATTTTTTAAATGTTTCAGTGACATGGAAAAAAAAAAAAAAAGATGCCACACAACTGGTACTGGGATGAAATTATAGCACCATTTTCCAGTCCTGTATTTTGCATTTAATAGATCAATTAAATAAGCAGATATGTAAGATAAGTTCTATGACCAAATACATTTTTCTGATCTGAACCATCCATCTACATTGCTAAAAGGCCATGAAATAGCTTCTTTGATATTTTATTATCACTGAGCTGTAAAATTTAACAGCAGAGCCAACAGTAGCTGAAATCTCTCACTTCAGGGAAAGGGACAATATGCAAGATTTAAAGCCCAAGTGACAAGATATTCAAAAGCAGAAAATGGATGCTCAGAAAAAAACTTTGTCAGTAATAACCATTAGTGAAACATGCCAAAATCAAAAGGCTTCCCTTTCAATGAAATAATCTTTTGACAGTTTTCAAATTCCAAGGGCTCATTTCTTCTTCTGAAAGAACTATGCTTAATGCAAATGCGTTCTGTGCTCTCTACTTTAACTGAGCAAAGCAGTCAAGAAGAGCATTGCAATTCAGATTCACTCACCGCGTCACCCATCACTTGCACAGAGTAAGTGCTGAGGATGTCAAGATTGTCACAAACAAATATTCTTGTTGTTCATGGAAAATGAGTATTTAGAAAAGCAATAAAACTAACTTCAAGAAGCAGTATATATTAAATGTGCAATAACTTGTGATACTTGACTGGGTTGTTTTGATGCTTGCAGTCAAGAAAGTGCAGAGAAGAGACACAGGGACCTACCATGGCACAGTCATTTGAATGTTGACTTGCCAATAACATTTATGTGCAAGGTGCTGTTCTTCACTGATGAAACGTCCCACCATCTCTACACCCCTGACACTAACAGTAGCTCTTGCAAAGGCAAGAACAAAATTAGAAGTCTTCAAAACCAGATCATGTTAGGGTGAGTAATGTTTAAAAAGTGAGCTAAAGAAATTACCTGCTTTTTTTTGTAAGCTGTTTAAATAAAACTCTGTTGGCGGCAATGTAAGTGTCTTTTGTGTCCAGACTATCAACATTCACTGATAGAGGAGTACATTTGGACTTTGGTAAGGCCTTTGACACCATCCCTCACAGTGTTTTCCTGGAGAAACTGATGAATCATGGTATAGACAAGTGTACTCTTCACTGGGTAAAAAACATCAGGATGGCTGTGCCCAGAGAGTTGGGATTAATCAGGTGAAATCCATTTGGCAGCTAGTCATGAGCGTTGTCTCTCAGGGCTCAGTTTTGGGGCCAGTCATTTAATATCTTTATTGATGATTTAGATCAGGGGATTGAGTGCACCCTCAGTAAGTTTGTATATCACACCAAACTCTCTTCTTGAGAGCTGGAAGTCTCTACAGAGGGATCTGAACAGGTTAGATCAATGGGCCAAGACCAATGGGATGAGGTTTAACAAGGCCAAATGCTGGGTCCTGCATTTTGTTCGCAACAACCCCAGGCAAGCTACAGGCTTGGAGAAGAGTGTCTGGAAAGCTGTCCAGCAGTAAAGGACCTGAGGGTTTTGGTGGACAGCCAGCTTAACATGAGACAGCAGTATGCCCAGGTGGCCAAGAAAGCCAATGGCATCCTGGCTTTGGATGTAGAGTGGCCAGCAAGAGTAGGGAAGTACTGTACTCAGCGCTGGTGAGGCCTCACCTTGAGTACTGTGTTCAGTTCTGGGCCCCACACTACAAAAAAGACATTGAGCTGCTGGAGTGTGTCCAGGGGCGAACCACTGTGGGAATGAGGAAAAGAGATGCGCTGCTGAGCAAGAGCTTGGCAGGTATTCTTGTACTGATGGGAAAGAAGCCTTGAAAGCAGTAAAACAATGTCTTTATATGGTATTATTTGTGTGGTGGAGAACAGATAGCAGTGTAATGAAGCAGTAATGACTGTTTAGCCTAGGCATGTAAACATTTAAACGGTGTATGGACATTCACTCACAACCTATATGAGTAGAGAGCACGGCATGTGATCAAAAGATAGAAACTATATATGCTGAAAAGTGAAACAATAAAGGTCTTCGCTTCACCCCCAGTGGAGACCTTGCCCTTTTTTGCCGCAAGCCACAAAGCTGGTGAGGGGTCTAGAGAACAAGTCCTGTGAGGAGAGGCTGAGGGAACTGGGCATGTTTAGTTCGGAGAAGAGGAGACTGAGGGGGGACCTCATTGCCCACTACAACTACCTGAAAGGAGGTTGTAGAGAGGTGGGGGTTGGCCTCTTCTCCCAAGGGAATAATGACAGGACCAGAGGAAATGGGCTGAAGTTCCAGCAGGGGAGGTTTAGATTAGATATTAGGAAGAATTACTTTACTGACAGAGTAGTCAGGCACAGGAACAGCCTGCCCAGGGAGGTGGTAGAGTCCCCATCCCTAGAGGTATTTAAGAAACGTGTAGACAGGGCACTTCAGGGCATGCTCTAGCACCCGATATTGTTAGTTTGTGTCTGTTTGTGGGTGGGTGTGGTATGTGGTGTGGTGGGTTTTGGTGGGTTTTTTGGTTGGTTGGTTGGTTTTTTGCTTTTTTTTGTTTGTGGGTTTTTTTTGTGGTTGGATTTGATGATCTCAAAGGTCCCTTCCAACCATGAGTATTCTGTGATTCTGTGATTTGGAATATCACTGTTTTCCACTGTTTTCATTTCATTCACTGAAAACAGTGTTTCCACATTGTTTTCCTTTGCCCCACAGAAAATGTCTTTTCTGATTCCAAAGTGGCAAATTACAGTCTTAAATAAATAAATAAAGCACTACCTAATTGTTAATTACAACATCCTCAGTCATACCCTTGACACTTTATTTCCCAGATCAAAGAAGCCCTCACAACTTTTATAGTGCTTATTTTAATTTGCTGGGTGCCATGTAGTTGTAAAGTCAGTACTGTTTTGTATCTTTTTTTTCAGAAGGTTATAAAAGGGCATCCAAATTATATTTTTTCACATCATTGTTGGTATTATGTCAAATATGTGATTTCTTTCAAATAAAGATTTATTCAGGTGACTGATTTGCAGATGTCCACAGAGATTTCATATAAATTACTGAGAATTTTTTGGTAAGTCTTAACCTTACCCCGCTTCTTGACATTTTTTTGAAAGGGCATGAAATAAATTTATTTTTCTTTTTAATGACAGTTAAGTAAAAAACTATGTACATATCATCCTTTAATTCCAGTCTAATTATTGGTAAACAGAGAAATAAAAATTTATATAGTTGTAATATTAAAAAAAGAATCAGGCTCACAAATAACATGTGTAACATAACATGAACATGAGTATTTTCTCATTGCTTGAGATTCACACTTTTCATGAAAATCAGATTAACATTCTTGCATTAATTAAACCTTGAAACCGTGTAAACGGAAGTAAAGATATTAGTTAAAATGTTTACAGAAATAGGGCATTAATAAATAAAAAATATTTCAGATGCCCCTAGCCCACTTCAGTAAAACAATAAATTAATCCTCCTGAAAGAAACTTACATATATTAATAATTCACATACACTGAATGAAAGATTTCTTCTTTTATTATCCAGCTTAGCTAAAGAAAAGTGGTGCTATTACAGGAAAGCAACTTGTGCCACTTCCTAATACCAGGTTTCAAAAAATATTTATTTTTTAAGGTAAGATTGTCTATAAACCAAATCCTAAATTTTTGCTATTTGGGAGTGATTGAGTATTATTTACATTATTTTAAGTTATAAATCCTCTTTTTAACTCTGTAAAATAATTTAAGCAATGACTTGTTGATAACAAAGGCTATTTCCCTCTTATGACTGGTTATGATTATAACATCTTTTCTGACTGCACAAGCTAAAATTAGTTTGGATCTGATCTGCATTTCAGTTAAATGAAGCTCTTTAGGAAAACATCAGGCAATGCTGGTGGTTGTGATTCTGTAGGTGACTTTTTTTTTTTTGTCAGTACTGGTGAAATTCTAGAGCATGGAGTGAAAAGGAAATGTGCTGTTGAATGGGCTTTATTCTTTCCTCACAAAATGAGTATAGCTGAGGTCTCTACCATTCACAGTCTTTAAAGACTCCATAGCTGTGCTTTAGGAAAGCTGATGTTCTTGTCATATTTAATTTTCTTTGTGGAATTTCTGGATTTCTTCTGGCAACAACAGCTTTTTGTTTCCTAGCCTGCCAGCAAAGTGTGCTGTTGGAAGAGCTGGTGTTCTCCCTTGCAGTGGTGGGTGAAGATTTCCAAGGCATGAAGGCACCAATCTCTCCGAGATCCCAGGAAGGTCCACATAGCACACCTAGACCACAGCTGACAGGACACATGCTTCCCCACACTTAAGATTTATGAAGCTGAGAGACAGGAAAGCCAGTAAGTAATGTCTAAACTACATACATAGGTTCTGTAAGAATTCAAAGCACAGAGGATTTTATGGAGCCCTTAACTCAGAAAGCATCAGGAAGGATGTTATAATTTTATGTGTTAAAATATTTTCACCTCTTTGTTGTGTATTGCAGTGTATTGTAACCTGAGACATGTATTGGTTCTTACTCTAACTCTGCTACAAATAAGTTTTGGTTTTTCCCACTGGTATTTCAACACATTTAGCAACAAACATTTCTTTCCATGGGGTTTCATATAGATGGTGTTTATTTCATATAGATGATGTTACTATTTTGCAATCGGAGAGAAACTTTTTCTCTCAGTTAAAGGATAATATCTCTTTCTTGACTATTTTCACAAATTACTACCTGCAGTACAGATTTTACTTTTGTAATGTTGCTGTTTTAAAAAAATATTTGTTAATCACTTCTGAAAAAATCAGCAGTTTATGTTTTTTTTTATATAACACAGATGAATTCATTAGCTGAACTATGGTTTCTCAACATATTGTTCCATTCAGTTTGTACATTTGTCACTGTTCCCAAAACTTTGCAAGTTCTAAAATTTTGTATTAAATTGGAAAAAAACCCTAAAGCCCAAACAACAAAAAACCTAAAACCAAAGTCTGAGTGGCATTTCTTATTCTGTTACTTCATAAGGAGGTAGTGATGCAGGCCAGAAAGGTGTAAGACTTTGTGGAATCTCAATAAATATAATTCCTTTCACCCATCAATAAGCTAAACATATTACTGCAGGAAATAAAGTGGGGATTTTCAGTCATTAAAATATTCCTCAGTTCCGAGTTTACCAGTGAGAGTTGATATTATGCAGACTTCAGATTTTTTCTCTCTCTGATGGAACATCAGGCCATGTACTTTAATTTCAGTGGACATTTGAGTTGTCTCAGGAGGTGTTTCTTTTTATTTATTGTATTTTTAATAAAGTAAGTCTCTGGATGTTTCATTCTTTGAAGTTAAGAACTAGGCTTGCTAGCTGTTGAAAAAGTACGCATGTCACTGCAAATTGAACTTTGTTCTAAAAATGATATATTCTACCTGTCAAACACAATAAAAACATCTCAATAACTTTATAAAGTAAAGAAGACCAACAATCCAATATGTGTCTATTTTAGGAATGCAGATAATGCAGATATTAGAGCCAAAGATAAGTCAAAAGTACCATCACACATCTGAACCTTTACACATGCCAAAGAAACTTACTGTCTACTCTAATTCACAAATGTTCATCTATTCTTCTGGGTTATCTTTCCTACTGAAATATCTATTGCAACAGTCACGCTAATCTTATTTTGGATGAAACCAATGTTTCACAGGATTTTGCAGACTTTGCACAGAGAATCTTTACACAAGATTCTTTCTGTTTTGCAGAAAGCTTTGTTATGTGATTATCCTATTTTGATTCAAATTATCATTTGGCTTAAATTATTTTCACTACAAAGATTTTTAAGGTTGTGATTGAAGCATTGACTAAAACTCAATCTGATATAAGATAGAACACCTGTCATATTAGCTGGATCATTATCTGGTTTAAAATGCCCTTTCTTCTTCTTGGGAATGTTAGAGGTTTTTAATCTACAGTTCATTTATGACCTAATGCTCCTGGTATGATGTTCAGAGAAATTTATATGCTTGTGTTATGCAAATTGTTCAAAATTATTATTTTTTAAAATTTTTAAAATATCATTTTTAGTGATTTTCTCAATATTTATAACAATACTATAGGATTGTATCCTTAAACAAAAGTCTGCTACAAAGAGTAGCAAATAAACACTGTAGAGTTGTGCTGGTAAATAACTGAAGGCTACAGTCATCCACTAGGCATTGCTGATAATTATTTTCTGAAGAATATGTAAATAAACCTGTCCATTTTTAATTCTTATCCATAGTTTTTTCCATTTTACTGTCTTTCCAGCATGCAGTAGAAATAGTCCCATCAGTCCTTAGGGTATATCTGGTTTTATTTCTTCTGCTATTAATTATTCTTTTGGTTTCACCTCGGTCTCACTTCCATAAAGCTCTTTTACAATGATTTCCCAACTATATCTTTTAGTCCTACAGAACCACCCACACCCTGCACAAAGTTTCACTACACCATACCTTCTGTTCTTTTCTCACTATGCTATATTTTACTACATATTTTAGCATTTCACAGAGATATAAAGCTCCAAACACGTCGTGCAATCATCACTCTGGCAAACTTTCTAATTTATATTTTTTACTAGACTCAAAGTGTATGAAAACTCAGTCCAAAAGAACAGTAGATGTACCTCTGTTTCCTCAAAAAAGTCCTAATGCTTTCCTTAAGTATTTCACCTGCTTTCAGATTAAATTAAATATACTTTGGCATACTGTGTCTACAGTATGAAATAACACCCAAGTATAAATCGCCTCAGATATATAGCAAGAAAGCTAACATGCAAGGTACATTACTTAATTAGCTGAAGTTTTATCCAATTCATGTGTGCACTATGCTGTAGTAAATTCTACAGTACTGGTCCCCTTGATGAGAGACCTTAATAAAAGTCTTTTGAAAAAACAGGTAGACTTCTTTGTTGTCATCTGCATAAGTTTACTGAGAGCTTGCTGAGAGCTCTCTCCTGTTTTCTGGTGTTTCCAGAGAGACTTTTTCACTTATTCAGATATCAAAGTTCACCTCTCATTACAAAGCAGGAGTAGCAAGTGATTTTGAATATCTGAGGTAATCACTTTCAGCAGGTAATTACAAACTTGTCTGTTTTCTATGATTAACATGTCTTCTGGCTCTGTCTCCATTCAGGTCTCCATTCCAAGATGATAGAGGGATGTGACTGCAGTGCACAAAGGCACACTTCATAACCCCTTCACCATGTTTCACTTTAATTTCTCAAACACCATCATGTTGTATTGACAGTGCCTGTAAAGATAGTGCTTTGTTGACTTTTTTTCCTTATTTTTTCTTATTTTAAGAGTCTCCAAATTTTATTCCTGAAAAATCATTGCAACTAGAAATTAAATGCAATTCCTTGTTTCTTTACAGATTAAATATGTAAAACATATTTTATGGAACAATTATGCAAATAGGCCCCTGATAAAGCCTTTATTAGGACAGGAATCATTCTCATTATTCCATAGCACTTTTGTATGTGAATTCAGATTGCATTCATTTTGCAATAAAAGTTCAGATTAAATGGAATCTGAACACAGAAAATTATTTTTCCCCAAACTGCCCATATTCCAATGCAGGCATATAGCATTCTCAGTACAATTTCGTATTTCATGAATTAATTTCTCCCTCATGTGAAGATCAAATGTAAAATAAAATGGTCTTGTTTTTCAATTTTTAAATCAATTTCACTTGGACATCACACTATTAATAACAGGCTCTGGGTGCAGTCATTCAGTTAATCCCTTATCCATCTAACTGTCCATCAAACCCATATCTCTCCAATTTAGTGTCCAGGACGTTGTAAGGTACTTTATCAAAGGCCTTACAGAAGTCCAGGTAGTCTAAATCCATAGCTCTTCACTTTTCCACTGATGTAATCACTCAGTCATATAACACCACTAGGTTAGTCAGGGTCAGGCATGATTTGCTCTTGGTGAAGCCACGTTGACTGCCTTGAATCACCTCCCTGTCTTCCAGGTGTTTCAACATGTCTTCCAGGAGGATCTGCTCTTTGATATTACCAAGCACCAAGCTGAGGCTGACTGGTCAGTAGTTCCCAGGGTCCTCCTCATTACCCTTTTTAAAATTGGGTGCAATGTTACTTTTTGTCCAATCACTGGAGATTTTACCTGATTATAATGATTTTTCAAATATGATGAAGACTGGCTGAGCAACAGTATCCGCCAATTTGAACAGGACCCTGAGATGCTCATCAGGTCCCATGGACTAGTGTACGTTCAGGTTCCTCAGCCTGTCTTGAACATGATCTTCTGTTATGATCATTCATTCCTCCAGTCTCTGCCTCAAGGTTCTGGGACTAGAGGGATTTTTCCCTCAAGTAAACTTAATTATGATGAATTACCAACCAAAAGGAAAGCTGATTGTTTGAAAACAGTAACAGAAAGCCAGCCTCAAAGAATTACATCCAGAAAAAAGACTTGGAGCATCCTGCCTTTTATTCCTTCCCACTTCAATAACAATAACTATAGCAATAAAAATAACATTTACAATAACAATTTAAGTACTTTACTTATTATTTCTGATAATAAAATAACTTGTATATAAAAAGAAATAACAATAAAGAGTTACCAATAGCACACTTATTTTTACTACATTTATCTTACTGAAAGCACATTTTCTAAAAATACTGCAAAATTCTAGTTATGTACATTTATTTCTGGGTGAAGAAAGAACAAAATTTTCAGGTAGACAACTGAGTTTGAGACTAGGACAAACTTTAAAGACTTTCATGCAATACTGATCTGAGGCAGATCACTAGGTAGTAAATTCAATTCAATACAATATTTTATTAAATGTGGTAGAATTATCAGCTTTACCTTAGTAGAAATAGAAACTAAATGCAGACTTAAAAGATCCTGAATTCTTACCTGAACAATGCAAAAGAACAGTGAAAGCAAAAAATGTGTCATTTTGTTACATTAGAAACTTTTTAGAGCTGCATACAGATTTTGCATCTATGAAATGTTTGACAGGAACAACATATCAACAAAATTACTTGTTCAGTGTTTCGTCCAGTACAGACAAAGATCAATGGAAAGTGTTCTTATACATAAACCAAAAAATGGAAGTATGCAATTCGTACCACTGGCCTCCTCCACTGCTTCTTTTCATCCTCTGTATTGCTTCCCTGGGTAGGCCATTTGCAGCTGATAAACATTTGATGTAGAAACAACACAGAAAGAGAAAAAGAGAGTAACAATTGCCACCGGGACAGTATCTAGCTCAGAAAACCTGAATAGGATGTGGAGCCTACCTCTGCAGTCAGCTTCTCACACACAAAATTTTAAGAAAAGTTGAGGTAGTAGTGTGGGTATTCAGCACATGAGTGACCATCATGACACGTTCCTAAATCTCACATGACTCACCACAATATTTGTTATACTCTGTGATAGATTTATCTGGGTTAGGCAGAAACACTTCTATAAAGTTAAAGGCAACAGAGATAAAAAATGAGAATTAGATCCTGGCTTTTCTTAACTTTGTAAGAATTTCACTACTGACTTCAAAAGACAGGATTACAGATGGTGAGTGTAGATAAGATTACACTGAAAATATTTAAAAAAAAATAAATAGTTTATCTACTGTTATGTTACAAGTTGTGCAGACATTAAAATCTATCATGACATACCCCTAAGCACCCACAAGGTATCCGTTTTTAATTGGCATATTGCCTTCTATTAACAAGGGGAAAAAATGCTTTTGAGCATAGCTTCTGAGGTGTTTGATTAAAGAAATCTGGAAAAGAGTTTTTGAAAAACAAATTTGACACTGGTCCAGTTCACAGTGAGCAGCCATATGAATTAACAAACAGCACCAATGGAGAAACAAATTTCTAGTCACAATTATTTTTTGGAAGAAAAGCAAAATAAAAGTGGAGCCATATGGACTTACTTAATGAGAAATTATGGTGTATAATATGCTTCTCTGATTATCTGGCTTATGTGACCGTTGTTTTCTTTTAATCTAATGAATTAAAAAATATATACAACACTCTCACCATCTGCATTAAGGACCACACCAGAAGTAGTGCTCCAAATCTTCATAGGTATTGTACCTCCTATACAGCAGTGATTTAGTGGTCATCTAATATTCCATCAAATACAGAAAAAGAATTGAAAGGTACATAAGGAATTTTTTACTTTATGCAGGTGATATAGTGGGTGGCAGAGAAAGTCATCCTTTCATATGTTCAGGCCTATCTTCTCACAGTTGCTTCTAAGCCATGAAACATATTTTAAGCAAGATTGGGAATGTTTATGTTATCCTGCCGTCACAGAGTACTCATGCACAGTAATTATGATTACAACAAAGACACATCTTCAATTCATTTTGTGCTTTTGCCTAGACAACAGTAAGACAGCCTGTTTTGCCTTGCTTCTGTCTGTGGCCTATTACGCTTGTATAAAAAATTTCTGGACACACGGACAGATTTTAAGAACAAGTATCAATCCCTTCATGTACCATTTACTACTGCTCACTGCTTCATCAAGGTGTCCATGACTATTTGTCCAAGTTACAAAATTATGTCCCGTTTGAATTACTTTGGCTAGGCACTTGAATTCTGTTAACACAGCTCTGAATGAGAAGCAAGAGTTTTAATGCTTTGTTCTTCAGCCTTGTGTGATGAAATATAGGCGGTCCTCTCAGCCAGAGAGTACTCTGCAGATCAGAGGAAGAGGGAAGTAGTGTTCAAAGGTCATGGAGCTAACTTGGTAAATGCAGAATCAGTTCCCAGCTTTGATTTCCTCCATGACTTTAAGCATGACTTTCAGGTGAAGTAGGACAAAAAGAATTTAAATACAGAAAAAAATAGGCTCACTAATCTCTTTGTTAATTTGAGTAAATCAGTAAACTGTCAGTGTTCTGCTTTTTTACCTCACAGGAGTAGCTGTGTATGATTAAACAGTATATGAGAGAATGACAAGTTTATATACATCAGTGGGTAACACAAAAACCTGCACAAAAATAGTAAGACTGATCTACTCAGAATCACAGAATCTCCATGGTTGGAAAGGACCTCTGGGATCATCGAGTCCAACCACATTAAAAAAAAGCAACAAAACAAAACCATAAAACCAAACCAAACACAAAAAACCCAAAACCAAAACCCAAACCAAAACACACACACACACACACAAAAAAAAGTACCCACCAACCAAACCCCACACCAAACCCACCACACACAACACCCCAATAATCTTGGGCACTAGAGCATGCCCTGAAGAGCCACATCTACTTGTTTCTTAAATACCTCTAGGAATGGTGACTCCACCACCTCCCTGGGCAGGCCATTCCAGTGCCTGAACACTTCAGTAAAGTAATTCTTCTTTATACCTAATCTAAGGAATTCTTCCTTATATCTAATCTAATCTACTCCTTTGTCTAACTTTGCTTAGCCTTTTTTCATTATAAAGCACCTGTATACATTTTGTTCACACAACAGCCTAAGAGGGAATTTTTGAGCCCATCACACCAACTGCAATGGAGCAATAGCTCTTTCAGCCAATTTCTCAATAACAAAATTTAACTTTTTGAAGCCTTAGTAGAGATCTTATTTCTATTAAAATAAATTTTTTTATATTATTTTTTCCTAACTTTCCGTACTAGGTTTTGCTTAATCAATACACAGCTAATGGAATTGTGATAAAACCAAGTGTTAAAAAGAAAGGCTATGCAGAAGAGTAGAGGAGTATGTCTTGGTCTCCTTAGCTCTGTCAACTTTACTAGAACAATTTTATTTTGAAAACTGACTGTTGTCCAGAAAGACAACAAAGCAAGGTTCTACTAAATAGTGTGAATAAAAATAAAAACACCTACTTATCAATCAATAATATATTCTGTGGAAAAATCAGAAACATAATGTGTTCCCAAAATACACCAAACAAGCAATTAATATAAGAAACTATACAAAACAAAATGACATAGATGTATAGTTCATTCACTCAATGGAATATCCAATTTCCTACCAAAACAACATACCTGTAAATTCATACCATGCTGTCTTCTTTCTACTGTTTATGTTCTTGAAGTGAAAAATAGCTAGTGGATTTCCTTCATTTCATAGAGCAAACAAATTAAACCACCAACGTACAGTTGCTTTCATTTTTATTGATCCCTTCTCAATTTTTATGCAACCAACTGCTTACCATACTATTATAATGGAATAATACAACCTTCCATAGCATCTTTTCTTACTGTTTTTTTTTTTAAATCTCTGGATCATACAAGCTGGGGAAAAAAAAAAAAAAGACATGAATCAAAATCACATTAAAATATACTGCTTTTTAGACATTGAACAGTCAGCAGCAATTCCTAATTTTCATCTATGTTTTATTTGCAAAACACCAGAGTTAAATTCACTCCCAGAGCAAATATGTTGGATGGAAGAATGAATTTGCCACATTGATTTAAACAGAAGTATTTAGTCTTTTGTAGAAATGCAAGATATGTTTTTCATTGCCCATAGTATGCATTCTCACAGCCAAACATAAAATAAAGCACATGCAGAATAAAGAAGTATGACCTCTTCAATCTGGCCTTTTTAAACATGTATTTAAAATAAAGCATGATGAGGGCCTGCAAAGACTTTAGTAGACCCTACGGCATTAAGAAAAAAATACTAAACAAACTCAACAGCACCTTTTGTAAACAGCCATTGTGTATTACAAACACAAAAGCCTAACTGCTTGTTCAACTCCCATTCATCAAGAGAGTTTTGCTCCTGGCTTAGCTGAGGTGTCATTTACATCCAAATTAAAGAATTAGAAGTTTACTTTTTTCCAGCCCTACCTGTGTTCTAATGTCCCCTCTGCCAAATTCTCCTATCAGTCTTAGTCACCATGGGATAAGAAACCTAGAAGATGGGAGATAGATAGAAACCTATAGCAAACAGCAAGAAAGCTGTATTTTGTATAGTTTACAAAACGGTATGATATAGGAGTTTTACAAAAGTCTTTAGTATTTTCTTTCTTGTATTTTCTTTCCCTCCCTCCCTCCCTCCCTCCCTTCCTTCCTTCCTTCCTTCCTTCCTTTCCTCTCAGCTTTTTATGGATCTACATCTTTACTAGAATCATAAAATCACAGAACATCTCAAGTAGAAAGAGACTTATAAGCATCATCAAGTCCAACATCCTGCTCCTGCAGGACTCACTAAAACTGAGTCATATGACTAAGAGCATTGTGCAGATACTCCTTTATTTCTGACAGGCTTGGTGCCATAACCATTCCTCTGGGGAGCTTATTCCAGTGAAGAACCTTTTTCTTACGTCCAGCATAAAAATCTCTGTGTAATGAAGTGCTGAATTGTGACATAAGTTTATAATGTTCAGACCTAAAGACAATGCAGTTACTGAAAAAACAATGTAAGTATTTATTAAATTCTAATGGCCTTCAGTGACCTAGCTTCTAGAGATTAAAATTGGTTATTTCACATCATTAAAGTATTCATAATTGGGACAAGGCAACAGTGAGATTTCTCATGCAAACTGTATGTGGCTAACATCTATGTGCTCAGCTCTCTGTAGCTTGACAAACTTATCCTAGCTTTAAAATATACAGGTTTCAGAAATAATTGCAGGGATAGTAGTAATTTATTATCATTATTTATAGATTTACTTTATTAATATCAGTTAAAATTATTGAAGTGTTGGAAAAAAACAACTTCCACTGAGGGCAATTTCTTTTCTTATTGGAGAATTTTGATTTCTACTGCCAGCAACCAAGAAGACCTCCTCCATCAGGAAAAGTCTAAAAAGTGAGGAGCCTAAGTGGTAATATTTATGGACAGTGGTGATTTTTAGGACAGTATTAGTATTTTTAAATATGGGTACATACAAAGTAGTGGAAGGTGCTTGGCTGCTAGAACAATAATAATGAAATAAAGTAAGAAAAAAATAAATTCAAAGTTAAATGCTTGCCTATGCAGTATGTATGTTAGTAAACATTCTTTAAGAGAATTCAAGTATGACAGATCTCATTATTGGAGAGATACACAGTAGACCTATCTCAAAGTGCTACTAGAAGTCTCCTTTTGGCTTCAATGGATTTTTCGTCCATCTGAGAATATGGTCTTTGATAATATGGCTACTCCGCTAGATTAAGTTCCTGAGGAATTTAATGAAAAATAATCACCTTTTAAACTGTAGAACAATGTTACTGTAATGAAATTTTGTAAGCTCTTTCCAAAGTTCAACAAATGGATTATAATTTCACAATAAAATACATACCTTTAGGGCAATCATGTGCAAGCATATTTCTTTCAAAAACTGTTGGAGTTTTGCAGTGAAAACTCAGGATTAGAACTCAAGAGTTTGTGACTTCTAAATCCAGGCTATAATCCTCTTCAATCTACCAGACCATACAGCTTGCATAACGAACTTTCCTGTCATTTATTTTGAATGACTTAAGGAAAATTGAAGAGTAAGTAGTCCCCAGCAAGATCAAGGTTTCCAGCTGCATATTTCAGTAAGTGATATGTGAGTTTCTTTGGTATTATACTGGTCACTGAGCTCTGCAGGTGGGTGCCATCACCTAGCAAAATTCTATGCGAGTTTAAACACTTCCATGTTATTTGCCTTCACTGACAGGACAAATTCAGGTACGACTTCTAAAGCAGTCACATTCAGGCAATGGGGGAAAAAAGAAAGACATCTAGACTGCTAGCTAATATGTATCTTCTAGTCTTATATAAAACTGCTGTCTTTCATGGCCTTCTGTTTTGATTTAACACAGTCACCTTGTTCAGAGCATTTCTTTTCCTCTGTTCAGCACTGGAACAGAATCGTTCCCTCCTGTAATGTCTGTAACATCTCCCCTCAAGCTTGTTTTCTTGGTTTCTGAGGCATTGCCCAGAGACTTACATCAATGTGCATCACACCTTTGTGAACTGATCACATCTTAAATTAGAATACACTTAAAACTGTGGGAAAGAATGCTTTCCTTTCTCTCTCAGTATTTTAGTGTCTGAGATGTTGATAATATGTCAATTATTATAAAGCTCAAAATAGCTAATAGTATATATGTACATAACATTCTTGTAAAAGAAGTAATCAAATCCAGTTTCAGCTTAAAATTGCAAGTTAGCTTAATTGTTTTGCTTTTAGATCCCTAGTGGTTTTGCCTGAATGTATCCCATTAACTTTCAGAGTTAAAGCATATGTGAGTCTCTAAATATCACAGAGATAAGAGATGAGAACAAACAAGAAAAAGTAAGATTCTTTGGTGCTTTTTCCTTGATTTCCCCTCTTTTGTCTACTATGTTATTTGCGCTGTTGATTCTTCTGCCCTGTCCAAAAAGCACACTCTTTCTTTAAGCTCAACCATGGGATTAACCAACATGTAACAGTTATTCCTAAGAAAATGAACATAGTCTGAGAGAGGTGTCATGTAGGAAGTCAACCTCTTCCAGTGAATTTTTCAGAGTTTCTCAAACAGGCAGGCATCAGGGTGTAAGAAAGATAAGAAATTTGCTTATTCTTCTTAGGTGTGCACACAAGGAATTTTACACAGATTTTTGCTTTCATATCAGCTTCAGAAATAATGTAAAATTGTGTAAGAATATATGGCCAATATAGTCTGGCCAATATATGGCCAGACTAAGGGTCTCACTGAAATTCTTGCTTGATATCTGTTCCTCAGCAGTGCCATACTGTTCCTTAAACGTTTAAAATAATCCTACTGATGTACCACCTGGCATCTCGGTGGTACTAGTTGGTACATGAGATATTGTTTATGAGGTGTCCAATTGTCCCATCTTTCATAAACTTCTTTAATATTTTTTGAACAGTTAAAATTTTCAATCTTTACATAACTTTGGGGCAGTTACATAATTCAGTGGAGCAGTGTATGAAAATGTTCTTTTTTGCTGTTTTTCAACCTGCCAATTAATAATTTTAATCATTGTCCACAATTTTCTTATATGAGGGAAAAAAAATAAGCTTTGGAGTAAGAATTTAGGATTTTATATAATTTTATCATGTCTTCCATGCCTTTTCCAATTTAAAATTCCTTGACTAGTGTTGTTAATTATGATTATTATTATCATAATTATATTATTGATTTATTTATGGTGAAGTTGTTATTTGCAAGCTTCCACAGTTTTGATCAAAAAACGGCTTTACTATCAGTAGAAGTAGACCAAATGGTAGTACAGAGGTAAATTCATCTGGGCTGCTTCATCATAGGGCAAGACACTGCTGCCCTGGTAGAAATCACTGCTGTATAGGAATGTCACGTAGATGCTTGTACACTTGAGAACAATACCACATCCTCTTACCACCCACAAGCCTCCAGAAAGACTGAATGATGTAGTCAACTGTAAAGACTACGTTGAGAAAATTGAGCACCAGAGAATGGAAGCACTGAGACACAAATTTAGCAGAAGACACACCACAGGATCTGCTACCCACCCTGGTCCTACATAATGCAGGATAAGGTCTGCATACCATGCAAAGGGAAGCAGCTGGAAAAGGCAGTCTATGTTGCTCTTCTCCTGGGAATAGGCTAACCCATCCATGGGATTGTCTTTGCCCAAGAACCTGGATTTGTTTGGTGGGTACTGCAGAAGGATTGGAAGATCCATTGTGTACCTCTAGGAGATTCAATTTTGGCCGAAAAGAATCCAGAAACAGGAAGAAATACAGCAGAACCTCTTGAATCAGTGGAGAATGAGTGTCATAAGGAACTAGGCAGTGTGGCAATGACACAAACAAGCCAGTCTTGGCACTCAACAATACAACATGCTGCTCCTCCTGTCCTGAACAATCATCTTGACAGGTGTGACCCAAAGTAATCAACTGTTCCTGTGGACTTCTGAGAGAGGCATTGAATGGGGGCATAATACCTGTGTATACATACATTAAGAGAGAGAGAATACTGATTAATGAGTATATATAAGCATGACTGCTAGATGCAAAGACAGTTTATGTAGTATAAATTGTATGTGGTGGTAAGAGGTATTTTTGGTAATGACAACAAAATGGAAAGGAAAAAGAAAGGTATGGGTTAAAAGGATCAAATGTAATGCAGTGTGGGTTACATGAATAAGTGCCTCGAGTAAGGCACAGAAATGAAACTGAATGTAAATGGGACACACAGAGGATTATTACATGTGTCAGATAATGCAGATCTGAGCATCACCGGAATGCTATGGGATGACAGAATGCTATGGAGGGTAAGACCCTCCTCTTAGGGAAGTGTGCTGCCTCCCTGAGGCCTGGGTTAAGAACATCACTGGAAAATTTCCTATCCTGGTATGGCCCTCAAACTACTGCTCTTCTATCTAAGTGGCAATGAAGCAACAATGCACAGTCCAAGGGCAATCAAAAAAGACTTCAGAGCCTTGGGCCAGTTTGTAACAGAATCTGAGGCACAGGTTATTTTTTTCTTCTCTACTTCCAGTTGCAGGCAGCAACATTGAAAGAAACAGATGGGCTCAGTCTATTAATACATGGCTCATGGCTGGTATCACTGACACAGAATTTGGTTTTTCAATAAAAAAATGATCGTTTGGCCTACATGGTACCAGGGTTGTTGTCATCAGATGGGATTCACACAAGTCTATAGGGCTGCATGGGACCCACCCAAGGGTACTGAGGCAGCTAGTGGCAGTGCTCAGAGAGCCACTTTCCATCATTTGTCAGTAGTCCTGGCTAACCAGGGAGCTCCCAGTTGAATGCAAATTAGCAATTGTGGTGCCCATCTGTAATAAGGGCCAAAAGAAGGATCCAGGGAACTATAAGCCTGTCAGTCTGACCTTGGTGTCAGGGAAGATTAGGGGTCAGATCATCCTGAGTGTGATTATGCAACACATGCAGTACAACCAGGTGATCAGGCCCATTCAGCATGGGTTTATGAAAGTAAGATCTTGACTGACCTGCTTTATGATCTCCTGAACCCTTGTTTGATGACGATGTGACCTGCTAAGTGGGTAAGGGAAAGGCTGTGGATGTTGTCTACCTAGATTTTCATAAAGTCTTTGAAAATGTTTTCTACAACACCATCCTGAAGAAAACGGCTGCTCATGGCTTGGACAGTTATACTTTTCATTGGGTAAAAAACTGGCTGGATGGCTGCACCCAAAGAGTCTCCAATTGGCAGCCAGTCAAAAGTGGTGTTCCCCAGGGCTCAGTATTGGGGCCAGCTCTCTTTAATATCTTTATATATATATGTGTGTATATATGTGTATATATATATGTGATATATATATGTGTATCAACCTGAATGAGGGGATTGAGTGCACCCTCAGTAAGTTTGGAGACAACACCAAGTTAAGTGGGAGTGTTGATCTGCTTAAGGGAAGGAAGGCTCTACAGAGGGATCTGGACAGGCTGACTCAATGGGCTGACACCAATTGTATAAGGTTCAACAAGGCCGAATCACAGCCAAGTGCAAGGCTGCACTTGGGTCGCAAAACCTATGCAACAATATGGCTTGTAGAAGAGTGGCTGGAAATTGCCTGGCAGAAAAAGATCTGACGGTGTTGTTCAACTGCTGTCTGAATAGAAAGCTTGTAGTTTTCCCAGGTGGGCAAGGCCAAGAGCATCCTGGTTTGTATCAGAAATAGTGTGGCCAGCAAGACTAGTGAAGTAATTGTCCCCCTGTACCCGGCACAACTTGAGTACTATGATCAGTTTTGGGCCCTCACTGCAAGAAAAACATTGAGATGCTGGAGCATGTCCAGAGAAGGGCAATGAAGCTCATGAGGGGTGTGGAGAACAAGTCTTATGAGGAGCAGCTGGGGCACCTGGGATTGGTTAGGCTAGAGAAAAGGAGGCTGAGGGGACACCTTATTACAACAACCTGAAAGGAGGTTGTAGCGAGTGGTGTCAACCTCTTTTCCCAATTTACAAGCAATAGAACAAGAGGAAACAGCCTCACTTTACACCAATGGAGGTTCAGAATGAATATTATGAAAAAAATATTCACCAAAAGGGTTGTCAAACATTGTAACAGGCTGCCCAGGGAAGTGCTTGAGTCACCATCCCTGCAGGTATTTAAAAGACATGTGGTGCTTAGCGACGAGGCTTAGTGGTGGACCTAGCTAGTGGTGGACTTAGCAGTACTAGGTTAATGATTTGACTCAGTGCTCTGAAATTCTGTGATTCTATGAGAATGTTATGCATGCTGAGGCCCTGCTTTCCTGGAAGTGGCTGGACATCTGCCTGCTGATGTGAAAAGGTGAATGAATTCCTCTTTTTTGCTTTCATTGCACAGGAGCTTTTGCTTTCTCTATTAAACTGCCATTTTACTCAATCTAGAAGTCTTCTTTTCTTCCTTCTGTTTTTTCCTGGTACCACAAGAGAGGGGAGTAAGAGGCAAAGTGGGAGTTTGACTATTGGCCAAAGTCAGCTCACCACAAACTTTTAAAGACAACTTTTAAGAGATGTATCACAGCCACTGAACAATCTTACTGTAGAATTATCATAAAATAAAAGACAAACAATGTCCTGAGATAACTGTCCTGATACCTCTGGAAAAAGTCAATTCTTGACCAAGCTGCATGAGGACAACAGTTTATTGAGACTAAGAGTTTAAAGACCTTTTTCTTCCAATTTTACATCCTTGTCTTCTGTGCTTTCTTTATTAGGTCTTCCTGTCAAGAAAGGAAAAGTATTTCTAGAGTTAATGTTTTATGGTTTAAATTATTTGCCTAAGCCTTGAATTTTATAGGATACTTTGTAAAAAAAGAAAAGTAAATTCCACCCTTGTGGGCACCTTCAGCTGAGCAGCCCATTTTTCTTGATTTTTGAAGGGGAAACGTAACTGGAAGTTTGCCCAAATTAAAATCATAGAATTTGATGCCATGCATGGGGGATTTTCTTCTTGGACTTACTCTCCTTTACAAAGACCCTGGGAACTTCTTTGAAACTATTCTCCTTATTCACAGGCCATTTATAAGCTTGATATTGATGTATATTGGAGTGTGCATTCCAGCTTTCACTGAAATACTCTGCCAAGAAGTTAAATAATCCATTTTGATATGAAGATTATGTCCATCCATTCCAGGAACTGCACCACACTTTTTTTTTTCCTTGACCTGAAATCTTATTTTGACAGGTTTCCTATATTGTGTCCTGTTAGTATTCTCCTATCTGAGAATACTGCTATTCTTCCATTACTGTCAAGGAAATTGTTGCTGACAAAATTTCTCTGTAACACTGTAATGAGAGAAAAAGAAGAAACATCATATGAAGCAGCGAAATTGTCATAAACATTTACTAACACCAACATAAAATTGACTTGCTCACTCTCAGTAAAATGATCGGCAATAATTTAAAAATCAGGAATATTTTGCCTAGAAATATGCTTATGTGAGACAAAGTTGGTATAAATATTTAAACCTTCAAAAGTAGATTGAACACAAGGACACAGAACATTTTGCTTCTGAAGTTTCTTTAGAAACAATTGTTTCTGCAGAGATAGTAATTGAGTGTCCTAACAGTAGGATTGAGCAAACATTTCTTACCATCTCAATTTAGGAAAGAAAGATAGGAATTGTTCAAGATTACAGGATACGTCTACCCCCTGCATGTTGTCTGCAGTAGTATCGTAGCAATAATTGTCTACAGTAATCTCAACAGGCTTGATATATCATCCTTCCACAGCATAAAAATAAGGTATGGAAGGAAATGAGGCGCATTAGAATTCCATTCCAAAAATGATGCAAGCTGATCAACACCCACTAAATGACACTAGAGCTCTAGCAGGTAGAGCTTCAGTCTCCTTTTCTGCCTGCTGAACCACAGCACTTCTTCTTTGAAACATGCAATAATTAATTAAAAAAATAATCAAGATTATAGTTAATTGTCTTCTGTTTAATTTCAAATATTAACATACGTATCGCATTGTGTATTGAAAAAAACCCCAACTTCAGAACAGTATTGTAAACATTAAAAATAATTTAAATCTCAACTGTTATTGACATATCTAAATGCTATCTAATGTAGCTTTAATGCAAAAGTACTTTTGTCTCTAAAATCTAAAATTTGGTTTTTTTAAATATGTAGATTCTTTGGAATTTAAATACTATTGAATTTTCAAGAGATTTAGGGCACAGTTGAAAATTTGATTTGAATGCCTGAATGTACTCTTTAAGGCTGAAAGATATCACTGAGATAATTTAGTTTGATTTCTTCAAAACTATGGACTATTTTTCATAAGGTTAACTTACCCCAGTAGTTGATTTCTCTTCTTGTCAAGTGTGATGAGATCGAAAGATCTCACAAAAAGGACTAGAAACTTCATTCCTCATCTAGAGATTACTAATTCTTTGGGAGGTGCTTAGTCTAGAAGGTATTGTATGGAGGGGGAAGACATCAGACAGCAACAGCTGCCTTAAGTCTGCCTTAAGATAAGATTTTGTCTATGGACTTTACAAGGTGAGCATTCACTGCTGTTGGGCTCCTTGATTACTGTCCTTGAAGCCATCCAAGTCTTTGCAGAAGGTTTTTACATCAGTTAGGGTTTTAGTATAGCTTCCCCTTAGTAAAAATATCTCTACTTGGCTAGAATCCTCAGAGTATGAAGAAATTTTTCTTTTCTTTAAAGCTGAATTCCCTTAAAGTCTTCTTTCAGTATTATCACATCTTGAGCACAACAAGCAGTAAGGTTTTCTTTAGCATCCTTGTTACCTACTTATTACTTTTACAATAAAAAGTGTAGTGTAGCTCATGTCATTTTAACAGCTGTTTCTACTCCTAGATGGTAGAGAGTGAAATATTGGTAGATATACTTAATATTTTAAATATTTGAGTAAAAATATGGTATTTCAGATTTAAAAAAAAAAAAAAAAGTAAATATTTGCCCTTTCCTAGTCTTATGTCCTTAACAAGACACATACTAGAAAAATCAAAAAACTCAAAACCTAGAGAGTGGCACTAATAGAGTAGCCACTAAGTTTAATAGGGATTTTACTGTTGCTTTTGATTTCATTACATGTTGGCACAGTAGGAACACATGGCAGCACAACTTCTAGACTTATGAAACTGAGAAAGAGATTCAAAGTGCATAACCACTAGATGGTTTCTCATGATGTGTCTTGGGCATTAGGGTTCTTTTTAATTTATTTTCACATCATGGATTTGTTAGAATCAACTGTATCTTTTACTTTCTTCTCCTTGATTTTGTTTGGTTTCTTTATTTCACTTATCCATACCACTAATAGACACAAATAGTCCCATCTTCGTAACCATTTTCAGTGTTTGAACTTTCTTTTTCCACCACAAAGGAAAAAAAAAAGACCACAAACAAAAACCTGTCTAAAACCTAAAACCTATTTTATAATCTTATTCTTTTTTTTTTTTTTTTTTCCCACCGGTTCACAGGCCCTGTGTTTCTTAGCTTTTCCTCTGTTTGGCTAGGTAAAGCAAGTATGAGAAGATTTTATTACTGTTAATTGCAGTTGCTGCAGATTTGAATCAGGACTCGTACATTTGGATTATGTACAAAGTATTTGGTATGTAAAATATGCTAGAACATCAACATTTCTACTCTGTCATATTGGATGACAACAATAGGATATTGGACAAGCAGATGGATCAAATGAGAAAATCTCGTCAGATTAGGAGGTTCAGCTCAATTGATCCAAAACCCTATTTTCTGACTTGTCCTGTCTACATCTGCATTGCACCATTTTGTGTAAACTGTACCTTATTCATTCCTATTCACTGATTCAAGGATAGAAATGAGGAACTAACCCTCTTTTTGATTCAACCCATGCTGCTGTTGTACAACCAGTTGTTGATGAATGTCTCCTGATTTCTTTTTTTTTTTTTTAATATTGATTTCATCAGCATAACTCCATTAGTAGCAACAATTCAAGCACTTAAGACAAATTCTCAAAGACAATACCTCTTTTAGAAACTAACATGTTTTTTGGAAAGTACTAGCATTTGTTGAGACAAACATTACATTAAGGGCTAGAAGAAAGCGTCCAGATTTTAAAAGGTGAACTACTAGAGCTGTGAAAACTATTGAAGGGGGACAGTGCTTATGTGGATGTTTGCAAGAAGATAGGTATAAGAATAATAAAGCGGACATATGCAGTCTAATAAAAAATGAGGGAGTTATATATAAGACATGGTATAGAGAGGAAATGCAAGCCAGGAATTGGCCAAATACAGTATTTAAACTCCAGACATGTTCTGATAATGACTGAAGTTTGAGTACCTAGTTTATGGGTGAAGTAATGTCCATACCTAGTTTATGAAATAATTAAATTTGCATCTGATATATGGATGACAGATGGCAACCCATAGGACAGAAATGGTATTCTATATAAAGAACTAATTTAATTTTGGAAGTAATGCCAAGCCTGTGGCCACTGATTTGAGCCAAATCACTGGTCACCAGACCCATGCTGACTATGTGGGTATTAAGTGGACAGTTACCAGCTACATAAAGACGCAGTTGATGTATACTATATCATATATATATATATATCCAGGAAATACCTAGGAGCAACCAGGTGCTCCTATTGTTTCAAGTGATTACTTCAACATGACACTACATTTCCCCCATATTGCCTGCTGCAGTTTTATGTAACTGCACAGCAGACACTGTGACTCTGCATCATGTGCAGTAGAAAGTATGCTTATGCCAGTAATTAACCTATACCCCCCTGTGAAATAAACCACTTACCCTTGACGGGAAGAAACGAGAAACAGACAACAGTGAAAAAATAATGGTTTAGTTCTGTAGACATGCAATGCGAAATACAGAATACAGGAGTTAACTTGTCTCCTTGAGTGTCTTGCCCATAGATCTCAGTCCAGAGGATGTCACTACCCCAGTTAGCATAGAAAGAAAAACAGAATGTCCATGAGGATCTGAAGTATATCTTCTCCAAAATATGTACATGACAATCAGGTGGCAGGATGCCCTGGAGGAAAATAAATCAAACAAAGCATGATGGGACAATATTTTGCTTAACTGTAGGTCAAATTATTTTGCAAATTGCATTCTATCCATCTTTGGAAATTTTCCATCTTAATAATAGTGGGGAATCTTTTTTTTCTTTTTTTTTTTTAGAAACAGGCATCCATCTAATCTTCTAATCTTTACTGATAAATTGAATCAGGAAATGATAATTGGAAAAGACAGATTCTTCAAAAAGTAATGTTACAAAATTTCAACTCAATTATGAGTTGACATTGCATTTACAAATTCAGTCCAGTATGTATGTAAGAAGGAAGTGACCGTCTGTTTTACTATTAATACATATGTCTGCATGGATAAAAGATGTTCAGGACTATTTAACATAATAATCTATTAAATAATGAAGGGGGGTGTGTGCTCATTGAACAGTATATATTAGTTTTCTTATTGATTTGCATTGTATTTTTTATACTGCAAAGAAGTCGGGCAAAATATAAGTGGAATATTTTCACTTAAGTTAAAAAACTTGAGCCACATCTACTGTGCATTTTTGCCAAGCTTCTGAATTTTCTTGTGCTGGGTTTCATTCCATTAATATCATCAACACAATCTGCTGTCATATTGCAGGTAACTACTTTTCAAACTGCAAAATAATCTCTTTCTAGATCAAAACCTCCTCCTCTGCAGCAATGACACAAATATTTTTCTGATAACTGTCTCTATGCTATAATTTGTGTGAATCTCTGGTCCATATAAACAACTTCTCCTAGAGTTATATTTTGACAGTTAATGTTTCTATAACCTTCATGGTGGATAATTTACAGTTTATCTGTTTTGGAGAGGATCCATGACTAAGAGAGGGGTAACACAAGATTAAATAGCTATTTTATGTGCTATTTGTCCACACTGATTACTCACTTGCCACTAGGGAAGTAAGAGCCATATGAGATAAATATAAAGGTAGATTTATTTTCCTGCTTTTGGTCCTCCAAGCACATGATTCTCTTCTTTACTTTCTGTACAGTGTTCAGCTGACCTCCGTCACATGGTGAGAAAGTGCTTATCAGTGTAGAACATGCAGGAGGAATTATGTGGGCATAGCATCTAGGAAGCACTGGAAAATGGCAAAGCTTGCAGATTGCTATAATACACTAGAATTTAGCACTAAGTTCAGTAAAAATCTGGGAAAACACACCCAAAAAACCTGGGAAAACCTTTCTGGGGGACAAAGATATGTCTATATAAAAGAATGAATATCAGGAAAACAATTTCCATTATAGAATGAACCATGAGGACATGCAGTTTTGTGTCTGTGAAACTGATTTGAATAAATATTGATGATTTTTTTAAAGAATCATGGTACAGGTTGATATTATCAGAAGATATCATCACTTTCTTATTCTTAATGGGAAATGAAGACACATAAAAATGTTTTTCTTGAGAAAATGAATTCAACAGAAAACTAGAGCAGCTATAGTTGAAAACTTTCTTCACTTTCACACTTTTAACACAATTGAACATTATACATAGCCTTTTTTTGATTTTTCATCCATACAAATATAGCATTTTTTACAGAATAATTCTTTCAATAAATACATTGAAATAAAGAACTGTAATCTTCTATTTTTCATTTGAGTATGAGCATTTTCCAATATTCAAAATTAAGTTTTTGTGTCATACTTCTGTCATGTTCTAAGTTTCAATTCAGTGATTTTCCACCTTGTGTGGAAATAAAAGAAATCTACATTAAAAGTAATAGACCACAAATTCCTTGGGGTATACATTAAGGAAATACCATTTACTTTAGCAAAACAACTGTTTTTTTCTCTTCTTTATATTTCTCACAGACATCAAATATAAAAAAAAAAGTTATCTTAGTTTTGAGTTCATTATCTAAAATTATACTTATTTTTGGCTGAGAGCATTTTGTACATTTGAATATATGTTTGCCTTTAAATTAAATTGGTAACACTGGTTTTGCCTTCAATAACTTTATTTGTATTCAGTGAACTGACATCAAAATAGATTTCTATCTCAATGTAATTACATAAAGAAAATATTTTTCCACAATATGTTAGGTGTATGTAATACTCACAATTTCTTAAAACTTCAGAAATGGAAAACTATAAAGATCAAATTTCAAACACTTTCCTATTACAAGACTCATAAGGGATATTTACACTTGCAGTAATAACTACTTTTTACCACATAACAATGTCATTTTTAATCTTTTAGTAATTTTTACAATTTTCTTAAGAATCCACATTGCCCAATTTGTTTTGAGAGGCAACTGATTAAAGTAGATTTATTCATAGAAATCAAAATATGAAGTTAGGTATCTGAAATGTAGCATATGATGCTGAATTACATATGTTCACTCTTTTGGATTTGCCAAAATATGTTTCTAGAGGAGATAAAATTTACAGTCAACTAATTACCCACCAAGTAATTTGTGGAAATGCATCATTCAATGAATGGACAATTCAATAAACATTACTAAATACAAGAATTGCCTATTTAATTTCAAGACTGGAGCAGAGAAAACTTTTAGAACACTTTAAAAGGCAAAATAGTATTTATTCAGGAAGATATTCCAGCATTTTAATTCTTTCAGTTTTGCAAATATGGATGGTAATCTTCAATTTTCAGTGTCTTTCGGCAGACATGGAGAAATGTTATATAGCCTCGAAGGTTATGTATAGCCTTTCTCCTCACTGGGCTGGGGTGTGGGTGGTGGGGACCACCTCTAATGCAGGGCAGCAGTGACCTGGGATGAGGTCTGGAAGCCACTTCCTCACTGACCCAGACACCCACCCACTGCATTAGTCCCCACAGCCCTGCCCAGCCACCCCAGGCAACCATAGGGCTGTGTCTGCCCCTTGTTCCTAGCACAGATTCTGCCCTTTACTTAGGATCTGTGGGAAAGCATCCTACTTGTGTGATGTCCTCACTCTGCCAGACATGCCATCACCCACAGATGCCTGCTCACCTTCATCATGGGGGCACCTGCCCTCATTGCTCCCCAACACACTCTGCTCAGTGGGGTTTTAGCACAAATATCAGCTCCCACAGTGACTAAGTGCCTGTGAACGTTCACTCCAACATGGAAAACAGCAGAGTGTGCATGATACATGGAGTGTCCTCAGTTCACTTAAAATATACTGGCAAAGTCTGAACCGTTTGATTGCAATGTGTTTCTTAGGTTTCAGATATTTCTAATGCAACCTCAGTGCTTTATTTAAAATAATGAGGCAAGCACTAGATATTCCTCTTCCATTATGTAACAATGCACTATTACCAAAAGTATGTTAACATTACTACTGATTGAGACATCACTGATAATGGGGAAAAATACATTATTTTCAGCTTAGTCTGTAACTGGGTAACTTTTTTTTTTTTTCCAGTGGAAATAAAAGGCAACACATTATCAGAAGTAAACAAATCTTTTATGTTATCATTCAAGTTAAGAATGGCTCTGTCAAAGCAACAGTGTTTAATTTGTTGCTGCAATTAATTGATCTATATGAATGGCTACTGATAATATTGTGCTTTCCCTGATTTTGCAGCAGCCACTTCATTTTATTCTGTAATTCACATTTCTTAGGAATGGCAAAGTGTCAACAGTTTGCAACTCTGTTGCAATTATTTTGTGATGGCCTCCGTTTGCATCCTGTCTTTTTTGACTATAAGCAACTGAGAGTCTTCTCAGAGAAAAATGAGAAAAACCTCTGCCTAGTTATATAAAATCCATATTTTTCAATCCATGAATAATCATTTCTCCATTCCTTGTGCCGAACCTCTGTTACTAAGTTGCCATGCCTAGATTTGTTGATGGGATGTTACTGTTGAAGACATGAGATAATGAAATCCCTCCTTAGATGCAATTCAGTCCAAAGTAAGCACTCCTTTAGTATCCCCTTTTGCAATCATCATACCTGCTCTCCAGCTTACAATGTGCAAGAGCCTCTGTTTCATACAGCAGAATTTCACAATGACTATAAAAATTAGCCTAACATAAACAAAGGCTGGTTCTTGAAAATAAGTTCCCCACTCAATAAAATACAGGAGTTCTTTCAAATCCAGGATACTTTTTTTTTCTCTCTTCTCAACTCCTTTCTATAAGTATTCTGTAGAAAGAACAACAGAAAGATAGTTTATTTCTTTTTTAAGCACCAGAAATGCCCATAAACTTACTTTCCACATCCAGTAGGCTCAACAATCTTAATTGTCAATGGCTCAGAGAACAGAAATTCATTAAATTGCTCATTTTCTCCAAAGAGTGACAACTCTAGTGCCAACAGTCATCCCTGGATAATGTCAAAATATTGAGGAAATAAAATACACCAGTAAGCAAACAACAAGGTTTGGAGATCATATGCCCCGTGCAGCATTTTTAAAAGAAATTACCCTTATTTTCCCTACCAAAAAAATGGTGTTCACATTTACTCTTTTTTTGCTTACATTTGTGAAAACAGTTGCCAAGGAGAATTAAATAAGTGAAAACAGAATAATATTATACATTTATTGATAACAGGGAAGGATAGTAAAATAATGTTCAAGACAGATTTTGGTTTAGCAAAGCAGGTACTTCTCAGTGCCAGATCTACAAGATATCAATGCCAATTTGTGGGAGCTACCACTAGCACTTTTTCACTAGCAGCATCTGGCTTTTTGGCAGACTCTCCGGGCTGTTTCACTGACAGTTTTGGTTCCCTCTAAGTTGGTCACTTGGTGATGTCATTTATTGGGTGAATAGCCTGCGTTGCTCCAAAAAACAACATTTTATACCAACTCTACTTCTGCTTCTTGGCTCCTCTATTGTGATTATTTACTTGTATGCCTGCTTGATAACAATTTAGTCTCTAAGTAGTCTTGCTAGTATCAACAGGATTACTCAGAAAGTTATCCTGAAGAGATTTATTAGCATACATGTACTAGTGTCATCATTCCAGAAAACCCTTTTCATAAAGGCAGAGATTAGAACAACAAAAGGATTCTTTAGGGGGTAGTGCTAATATAGATTTCCCAAATGAAAGAAGCAGCTGTACCAGCAGCAGGGTTTGGTTTTTTTTTTTCATGTGGATCTGCACCTCTCCTGCAGTGTTTTTCAATATAAGTATATTGATTTAGGGTTTCTGGGACACAGAACACCCCAGAATATGCACAAGTGCATTTAAAGATAATTTTAAACATAGAAAAATGCATTTTAATATGACAAAGAAAATCCAATTCTAAAGGAGCCATTCATTCCCAGCAAAATGAAGGTATTCCTCACTGCAGAACAACATCTACTATGTGTCCCTGAACACAACATAAATACATATGAAGCACTTCTCTTCATTGAGCTTCGGGTATGTGTTTCTCCAGCCTTAGAAGTGCAGTCTTCATTTATTGCAGTCACACAAAAAAAAAGAAATAAACCATAGGAAAATTTCCTTACTTTTTTTTCTTTATTTGACTATTAGATTTATCTGTTTCTATATAAAATAGAAATAAAGATTGTTTTTAAAAGAAATGTATGGGGTTTTTAAGCTTGGAAGTATTTTCAGTTGTTGAAATAATATTTATAGAAGTTTAAGAATCTTTTTTTGTCAACTTAATATGAAATTACTTACAAAAATATTTTGATATGTACTTTTCCATAACAATTTATCCATTAAATGTGTGTTGTCCTATCTAGCAAATGGGTGTTGTCACTATTTGTGAAAAAGAAGAGGTAATGATAACTGGAATTTTTAATAGAAGGATTTATTTCCTGGTTTATGTTTACACCTGTAAAGTACACAGTTATACCCCCTAATAGTTATGTCACAACATATTTTGGAGATCTCTAGTGTACTGATTCTGGCACTGTGATGAGCAGAATGCAAAAAAGCAAGGTTGTGTTTTCAAATGCTGATATGCACGCAGTCTCAGATCTACCATTATAAATAGGATTTATGGAGCTCTAAAAACCTGCCCTTTGAAATTGATGCCAATATTATATAGTCCAATAGCAACGACATTTTAAACCCCCCACAAAGATGTCCTTTGTATTTTTTTAACATAGAATTTCTGGTTGGTTTTGTGTGTTTTTATTTTCAATAGCACAGTGTAAAGAAAGACAAGGCAATTTTGCTACCTTACAAATTCTAACAATGTCTAACACTCTGTACTTTGTAGTGCCTTAGGGCTCTTTCTTCAAGCAACTAATTTATGCAACTGCAGATTGGAAATACTTAATACTTTTGGAATGAATGACAAGCTGTGAATTTTATTCTGTAGAATATATTATAAAATCTTATGTTGTGCAATGCAATAGGGAAAATTTGATACTAGTAGCACTTTATGTATATATATTCAGAAACAAAATTTACCCATTAAAAGAGAGGTTTGAGATTTTAAAGAAGGGGCTTATTCTCCCATTTATTGCTGTCAATCATATACTGGATCAATGGATGTCAACTCTTTCAAATCAATGCTGGCATGGAATTTGACAGAAAATATGTCTAGAAAAGTGTGAGTTCAAATTAATAGCCTAAGCAGCGATTAAAAGATATCCATTAAAACATCTTGCACCTCTACAATTAAAGCAAAGACAAAACTTCCCAGCAAATAAGAACATGTTTATTGATCACAAAACACAAGCATGGGTCTGTGTCAGGCAAAAAAACCAAAACAAAATAAAACAAAACAAAACTGGTTTCTAGAAAAGTAAACCTCCCTTGTACGTATAATTATCAATACGGATGAGGATTTAAGTCTCTCTATAACATTCTGGATTTTTTCTGGGAGATAGAAAAAACAAAGCAAAACAAAGCATGATTTGCATTCAGCTCTCTTAAGCTAGATAATAGTCAGATCACCTGCAACTGCCCAACTTGACATTCAAGAAGATGGAAAAACGGAAGCTTCACCTTTTTGGGGGATTACACTTATTGACATCATGAGCAATAATGGGAAAAAAGAGAAGGCAGTGAAACCAAGGACCAAAGTATATATTATGAGACCAGAATAGTAGAATGAGACTAAGGTTCTATATGTCATCACATGTGATTCTCACTTAGGTGCAAGAAGCCTTGTAGATATGTTTTTCCAAATTAAGAATTAAGTTCTTAGTAAGATTTACCACTTCTTCAGGCAGATAGGCAAAATTTTAATTTACCATCCTTTCCCTTACCATCACGTATAAACAAGAGTTAGGTAAAAAATTGTATGTGGTTTTAGGTTGAACAAAGGTTGATAGTAAATAAAGCAAGTGAGAAAATATATTATCAAAACAGGGAGAAATAATCAGCAAAGGATGAAAAAGTTTCATTTTTGCATTTTGGATGTAAAATATTTCAATTTTTAATTTCAAAACAATTGTCTTTCAGAAATTGCCTGTATGTGACAATAACAACAGAAAAAAAAATTATCATCCTGCTTCTTCTTCTAAAATAAGTGTTATATTCTGTCTCAGGCCAGTGAAATAGTTACAAGCAACTCAAATTGAGTTGGTTTTCATTTTCCAGTCTGATCAGAGAATCAAGAAGCATTTATTCATATAGCTGTAGCACCCCCAAGAAAGAAGTGATTCTGGAGGACTTTTAATATAGAAAACTCAGGACAGTCTTGCTTAACAGTTTCATTAAGAACAGATATATATGACTCTTTATCAAAAATAAACTGCAGTACACTTATATGACAGAAAAATTTTGAATTATCGACAAGAACTAGCCAGAAGTCAGTTGACACATTGATTAGACAATTATAACTCCCAATTGAAGTTAAACTCTCTTTGAAATAAAAAGAAAAGGAAGGGAAAAAACCCTATTAATTTGCTGCGAAATCACATTTTAAATTAAAAAAAAATATACATATCCTTTAAATGGAAAAAATTCTGAATTCTTGTGTTAAGATTGCATGGCACAAATATATCAAATTTGTGTTTTCAACAATTTCTGTGTTATAGACTTTCCACTGGGGCAGGTTATTGCTTACTAGTCACTTCAAAATGTTGTCCATACTATTTAAATATTTCAGTAAATAAAAGTTCATTATTATCTCATTTATTTCTAAAATAACTGTAACAGTTCAAAAAGAGTTTAGATCAGGATGAAGGATGTTTTATCACCAGGGAGATATTTAAAGATAGAAAAAAAGAAGACGGAGGTGGGCAGAGCCATACAGTTATTATCTCCTGGAGGCTGTACAGTCATTATCAGAGGCTTTAACATGGAACCAAGATCATAAATGCCACTATGTTTCCCCACTTTCAGTTTTCAGTCATTAAAAAAAAAAAAAAAAAACCAAAACAGAAAACAAACCCTAAAATAATACTGCTGACATTGTATAATTTAACCACTTTGGGTTTAGTTTTAGGAATATAGATAAAAGGGTAGGGGAGATAAAGGGTTGGGAAGAACACAATCTCATGGGTATCTCAAACTTCTTTCCTTTTAGGCTAAATGACAGTTCAGATAAAAGTTTTATGTTCAATATACAAACCTTTCATATATAGATTGATTCAAAAACTCACAGTACTACCTGATGAAATGTTGGCAGTCTAAACTATTATTTCACATGGTCTCCTAGGGAAGAGGATCCTACAGTCTGTTCACCATTCTCCTCTCTGTCTTTTCATAGACTGCAAATAAAACCTTATGAAAAAAACAAACGCACGGTCATAGCAACAAATGGGATAAAACAATTTCTGGTACGCACTTCCCCAGCCCTTGCCAGCTCTGCAAGAGAGCATTTCTTCTGCCAGATACTCACTGATACATATTCCTGAGTATTCCACATTCCAGACATTTAAGCCAGTATAGGTTTTTCTCATGTTTGAAAGTTTAAAGCATTCACCTCAGGGATTTTCTTCTTACTCAATATGAAGTAATTGAAATTATATTGTTAAGTATTTCCAGCTCATGCAAATGTGCAATTGGAAGGATTGTCCAGTTGAAAGATCAGATATCATAAAACTTCAATATTTTCATCATTTAGAAAGACTTCATTGAAAAATAGATTTTCCCATACTACATTAAACAGATTTAATTTTAAGATATGAATAAGGTTGGACCTAAGACTGCATTAGGAAACTTCAATACAAGAATATATATTGCCTGCAGCAGCAAAATGATTTATCCAGTATAGATCATATCACTAGTGGCACATCTTTCTCAGCATTTTATTATGCATCTTTAATTGAGAAGTGTATAACATGGCCAAAAACATTTCCCTCTGAAATTTGTTGTGGAAGTCAAGAAGAGTAGTAAATGCACTAGTTTATTTTCATATATTTTTTGAATAATAAGATTAATCAGCCCTAATACATTAGAATTTTAAGATTTTCCCAATCAACACCTTATAATATTATCACATATCATTGCTGAGATTCAGACCTACAGTTTAGAGGATAGTATTTATTAGATGATGGAAAAGTTAAGAGATACGAAGGGAATTTCCTGAACCAGAAGTGGAACAGTTGAGAAGAAGCTGGGAGAATTCACAATGGAAAGTTTTCTTAAATTGGCTTTTTCATGCCTAGGACATATTATAAATCCTGTTGATCAATTCTAAAAAGACAAGCTGATAAGTTTGAGAACACATGTACCTATTTTGACTATGTTGATGAACCACCATGTCACAATGACATTTATATGCCTTACAGACAGCTATTTTCTTTTTTTTTTTTTTATGTTAAGAAAATAGTGATGGAATTTGAAGGTTTAAGCAGCCTTAAATGAAAACAAGAGTCATTTTTTAATTTAAGGTATTTTCACAGCTAAGGAATGATATAAATAGAGTACATAGGAGATTAAGAAAAAGTACTCATATTAATTCCCTTGCTGTTCTGCATTGTCAAAACAAAAAAAGGCAGCACTAGCATTAATGACTTTGAGAGACATTATTTAATAATTCAGAATAACATTTTGTTTATATTTCAAATTTCTAAAACATTCATAGAGAAATTTTGCCTTTTTTCCATTTGTGAAATTATTATCTGTCTGGAATTTAATTTTTATGTATTAATGTAACAATGTAAGAGTGTAATTTGAAGGAAAATACTATTTATGATTAGTTTGCGAGTAATACAGTCCAGAAATTCCATATGAAGGAAGAGATTGCTGCCTAGTCATTCTAGCAGCATTGTTAAGACGTTTTCTTGGATAATTCAATATAAGAGAAGTCCTGGTAGAAAACATTTTCTGAGATATGTAGTGGGCTGTGTCTCATGGCTCTCCTAGTCCTTCATTTTTTCTCCCTTGGACTCAAGAATGTGTTTAGTGGAGCTCATCTTTGTGCAAAAATCACTTTGCCTCCCTACTTGTACCTCTTCTTGTAAAACAATACTTCTACAAGTCAGCTTGTCAGACTGGCTTGCTGCAGCCGGACAAAGCTAATGTTTCAACCTCGAGACACTGTACAGTTCCTTTCAGTTTCCTTTCACAGTTTAGGAAGGGATATATACTGAATGTTGCTAGTATCAGCAACACCCATCTGATATTATTTCCTGTCACAAGAAATGATTGCTAAGAGTTTTGCTCTGCTTCACTTGCTCTGAAGTCTGAATGACCTACAACCCTTTCTCCTGGACATAAAAAAAGGGACAGCCTTAATAAGAAAATATAATTTTGTAATCACTTGTATCTTCCTTTTTGCAGAATAAATTCCTAAACATCTACTGTGCAACCATGAAAGGTTGATCTGCATTCTTATGAATCTGGTAGCTGCCACATTTACCCTGTGTGTAGTCATGGATGCTAACTCTAGCTGCAGTATTTTTTAGCAAAGGTCAGAGGGAAATTAAAAGCCTCTGATATGAAAGGCATGCCAAGGAATGCCATCGTAAACTTTTATCCATATGTACATTTGCTTCGTATCTTGCAATACATTTCAGAATCAGAATTAACCTCCAGAAATTTTAAGTTATCTGTAGGCAGAATGTGAAGAATGGTTCAACAGATTGATTATAAAATCCTTTGGGTAGTTGCAAGTTTTTGTCTAACTCTGTCAAATACTGCAAGCAATGGTGGATAGTCTGTCCCAGCAAAATCCTATCCAGGTCCAGGATACCTAAAAATTATGGACACACTCATTTTTGTTTCAGTTTCCAAGATGATTCACTATATGATGATACATATAGTGATGAAAATATATAGATGATACATGTGATGAAAATATAACATGTGCTGCATTGTGCTAGGCACCGTAGGAGCATAAAGGAGATGTCGTCTCTGTTCCAAAGACATTGCAATCTAAGCATGTTTCTGTATTGTACGTTTGTGCAATAACAAATACATACAATACACACGGTTATAAGTTAATCATTAGAATATAGTTCAGTTTCTAAAAATCTAGGTTAAGCCTGGTTTTTTTCTTTTAGAGAGCTTTGCTTAAGCATTGTTTCTGACACATCTACGGGTATCATTTGCAATATTGCCTGTCTAAAATAGAATCTACATTTTCAACAATTTATCAGAAATAGCATAAAGTGTATCACCACAGCACAACTGTTAGTGTCATGAACTGGAAGAACAAATTAAAGTCTGAAGTTTCATAGCTGCTTTAGCTCCTGAACCCCTGAATTTTGAAATCCATACTTCTGGTTTTCTTCCTCTTAGATAAAAATATTAGCAAATCCATGTAACCTCTGTATTTGGTATATCACAGTTTAAATTTCTCAGCTTTGTCTAGTGTTATTTCTGTAATAGCAAATCGTCATTTACTTTATTTTAAAAAGTTTATTAACCTTTCAAAAAAATAACAAGGAGGAGCTGAATTACAGACTGGTATTGCTTTTGTTGATAGAATAGTAAAAGTAACAGCCCTGGAGAAAACCAAACAACTTATCTCTAAAAAGTTTACCTAGAAAAACAGTAGCAACAGTCCCCCCTAGTCTTTCCCACGTACCACCTATGTGGCCATAGTGTACTAGAAGAGACTATCATTCAAAATAATATTCAAAATGTCATGTTATAATGTTCATGTCATATGTCACATGCAGGAAGCTCTTTCAGGTTTTGTAACTTATATTATCCTGAAAGTCAGTTAGGCTTTGTAGTGCAAGATCCTGGACTTTGCTCACTTTAGCACTGACTATGCTAAATTCCATAAGGCAAAGATTTGGTCCTCCGTAAAGCTCATGGTACATCAGCTGCTTAATTTAGATATAATATAACATGGGTAATAAAATACAGCATATAGCAGTTAGGAAAGAATGCTGAAAATGATAGGAGAAATTTTTTACACAGTTACAGAGAGAAACTGGTCATCCAGCCAGTGAAAGCATCCGTCTTTCTGTCTACCTGAGAATGTCATAGATTTGTTGTTAGCAGATGTTTGATGAATGAAACCAAGATTCTCTATAGTCTTATCAGGAAAGTGAATAATTTAAACAATTTATCAACTTTATTGTTAGCTTTTCACATTTTTTAAGTCTAAAAGCAAGTCTTTTGTACATTTTAGTATACATAGAAGTATATACCCTGTGGGAAGCTGCCCTTAGGGACAAGTGAGTGGAACAAAGTTGGCAAATTTTTAAGGATGCTCTCTATAGAACACAAAAGATCTCAATCCCTACATATAGGAAGTTGGTCAAGGAACCAACCTAGTGGCCTTCTATGATGGAGTGACTATGGATGTGATCTATCTGGACTTCTGTAAGACCTTTGTCACAGTCCCCCATGACATCCTCCTTGCCAAATTGGAGAGATACGTATTTGATGGGTGGACTGTTCAGTGGATAAGGAATTGGCTAGATGGTTGCATCCAGAAGGTGTTAAGTCCAGATGGAGAGCAGTGACAAATGGTGTCCCTCAAAGGTCTGTGTTGGCACCAGTACTGTTCAACATTTTTATCAACAATATAGACAGAAGGATGGAGTACACCATCAGCAAATTTGCAGAAGACACCAAGCTGTGTTGTCTTTTCAATACACTTGGGGGATGGGATATCATCCAGAGGGACCTGGACAGACTGGAGAGGTGGGCTCAAGTAAACCTCATGAGGTTCAAAAAAAGCAAGTGCAAGGTATGTACCTGGGCTAGAACAATACTCACTATCAATACAGACTGGGTGATGAGGTGTTAGAAAGCATCCCTGAGGAAAAGGACTTGGACGAGAAACTGGACATGAGCAGACAGTGTGCACTTACAGCCCAGAAGGCCAATCACATCCTGGGCTGCATCAAGAGATGTGTTGCCAGCAGATCCAGAGAAGTGATTCTGCTGCTTTACTCTGCTCTGGTGAGACCTCACCTGGAGTACTGTGTGCATGTCTGGAGCCCTCAATATAAGAAGGACATGGACCTGATGGAGCGGGTCCAGATGAGGGCCATGAGGATGACCAGGAGGTTGGAGCACCTCTGCTATGAGGACAGGCTGAGGGAGCTGGGTTGTTCAGCCTGGAGAAGAGGAGGTTCCAGGGAGACCTAATAGCAGCCTTCCAGCACCTGAGGGGGGTCTACAGGAAGGCTGAAGATAGTCAATTTACAAAGGCCGGCAATGACAGAACAAGGGGTTATGGCTTTAAACTGGAGAAGAGACATTAGGAATAACTTTGTTACTATGAGGGTGGTGGAGCATTGGAACAGGTTGCCCAGTGAGGTGGTTGAGGCAACTTCCACAGAGACATTCAAGGTGAGGCTCGACGAGGCCCTGGGAAACCTGGTCTAGTTGGGGGTGTCCCTGCTGACTGTAGGGGGGTCAGACTAGATGACCTTTGAAGGTCCTTTCCAGCCCAGATGATTCTATGATTCTATATATCTGCTTTGATATCTACAGAATCTCACTACATAAAATTATTTCACAATCCATAATCTGATCATTACCTTAGTTGCAGCCAGTGTACTGACACTGACTCCATGAAATGATTGTCAATATCTGCATTAGAAACAAAATCATGGTATTGTTAAATTAGTGCAATAAGCATGAAATTATTCTGGATACAGAAATGCGCTTTGTTCTTAGAGCAGAACTCAAATTACAATTTGAAGTACAACTAAATTCTTTCTTATGTGCGATACAGCTATATAAATTTAGTGGTCATTAAATCTCTTACAAGGAATGTGGAATACACTTACACCTGCATCCAGCCTATTGATGGATAACAGCAATGAAAAGGTTGTGATACAGCTTTACTTCCACTTTTATGGTGGGAAGTGTATTTGAACACCTTATATTCCCATGTACTTGCATTTGCTCAACAAAAAACATGGCTTCTTAGTATAAATCAGTGTGGAATTCAATTTGCCTGTGTCAGTTTTCATCCACTGAATGTCAGGTCCAGTCTATTAATAGTTCACATGAAGTGAATTTTGCACTTAATTTGTATTTTGAGCTGAAAAAAACCCCATGACTTTTGAGTTGAAGACCAGTCTTTTTCTCTTCCATTCCTTCAAGAACTGTCTGCGACATGAGAAGAAAATTAAGAGGCAAAACCTAGGCTTTCTCCTTATTAAGGACTATGAAAAAATAAATTAATAATTAATGCAGCTTTTAATATGACAAGCCTAAAAACTGAGTCTAGCTGTATGTGCTGGGTCTGGTGGGGAAAGGGTTAATTGTTCCCAGGACCTAGCAGGGACACAGGTATTCCATCCCATTTGAGCCACGCTTAGGGGGAGGGGCCTGAGCTAGTCGGGGAGGGGGAGATACAGGAAGTGGCATAAAAGGAGGAAGTCTTGCCCCCGGGGCAGAAGGAGCAGTGCACTCTGGGTGCACTCCGGATGCTTCGGCAAGCGGCGGTATCGTGATGGCGGTTGGATACTCCTCTGTCCGTGTTACCGTTGTTATTTCCTGTGGCCTTTGCTGTTTTGTTAAATT